>JAXGGA010005854.1:0-74539 GCA_038373865.1 Uloborus plumipes
GCAATGAGAGTAATTTTAAAGGATGGTAGCACCCCTGAAATTTTGTTCAATCTCCAAAAAAATTTTATGCGAGTGTTTTTTCTTCAAAAAGAAGCAATTAAAAGGGTGCCCCGTAAGAATTTTTTTAAGTGCCTTATAAGACGCATCGTAATGTTTATATTAACAGCTTGAACTATTTTTAGGCACAATCAACTCGCCTGAAAATCGTGAGTGTATGATTTTATTAGAACTTTTTTTTTTTTTTTTTTGGAAATTTCAGGATGCAATGTTATAATTGCGCTTTTCCTTTGCCTAAAAAAAAGTTGGGAGAGCTTTTATGGTTGTGCATCAGGTTTTATGGGGGGTTAAAATGAAAAAAAGTACCCAGACCCAGTGAATGAGCACCCTCTCCAGGGAACACAAATGCACCCTTTTCTAGTCATTTTCTTTCGGTAAATTTGTAGGAAGAAGTTAGTTCTGCAAATTCATCTAAGAAAAATGCTGCAAAACGTTATTTTTTGTGGAAAAATACGATTTGTTCATTCACTGATCAGTATACCTTATTTAGTTACTACTTTTACAATGAACGAAACAAATGATTGATACTATATGGTAGAACGGATGCATTAAAAAACGTTATTGGATCACACAGCACTATTTTCCTTCTATGATTTTTTGTTTATTTATTTATTTATTTATTTATTTATTGTCATTCTCCAAGAAGCTGAAAATTTCCTTACAAAAAAGTCATTAAGTTTGTCAATATTGAACTTATCAAAATACTGTTTGAAAATCTTTAAATTTCTCTCGGCAATGATAAAATTTCATTCAGGGAAAAATATGAAAGGGATGTATGGGAGGTAAAAATATATATATATATTCCAGCCGTGCTCAATGAAACAGTTCTTGATAATATCTTACACTATACGGATATTTATCATGATAGAAAATACTCCCAGATGATTGGTTACTGCGGGCAACTCTAATTTGATTTTTCTCCTTCAAAACTACTAGTTGGAAGCAATATATTTTCCAGAACTCATTCTCTGATTTAGTCGCAACAATTTAGAATGAAAACTTCTTTGCAGTTCTTCTATACGAGAAACATTTTTCTTTTTTTGGATACAGCTCCTCTCTCGATGTCATTTGAGGAGATTTGTTTGAGCTACTCTAATATGTTTTTCTCATAATATTATTTTATAGCTTCCATATTTCACTCTCAGGAATAAGCCTTAGCTGCAGAAAAGAATCGTGAGGGAGGACACGTGGACCTCCTTGAAATGCTTTTGCTAACAATATTTAATAGAGTTAAAAGAAAATATAGTAATTAAAATGTTTACTTTTTTAATATTTCAAAAATTTAAAAAGGCAAATTAGTTGAGGTAGATAGAGAATCTTCTTTCACTCCTAGAATATTTTTATTTTTCAACTTCGCGTACTGTTTTTCACAAAAGGCATCAATGTAACTTGTTTTCTTTTTCAAATTTTGATCACTCATTTTTACAGTCAAATTTAAAGATAATCATTTGCAACTAAAAATCTGAATAAATTACGCTGCATCGAAAGAATATCTACATTACATATTCATGTAGAATCATAAAATACAAGTAATGAAATAATTTGCTATTTTGTGGTATTTTTGCTCAGTGGAATTACCCAATTTAGACCCAATTTAAGACCCAATTAATGTACGAGATGAGATAACTACTATATAAATAAGATAATAGACAGTATCGACAAAACATTGAGCATGATAGGGGGAGAGTGCGGACCCCTGGACGCCCCCCTTGTGTGCGCTACAATGTGTGAGCCGAGTGGAGAGGTTTAGTTCGGTAGAACATTTCGTTTTTGGCTGCATTGCCAATTCTATAATGGTACACATACAAGTAAGATGTTTTATGACTAAACTCCCTCAAAAGAAAATTCTGTTTCGTAACGAGCCAAAAACCGCCCCTTTAAAAAACTCTCATATGTTGTCAGCGAAAAACACCCGCAGGAGGACTTGTCAATAGTGATGCATTCTAACTTGTTATGAGCGAAAATGCCCACAAGAGAAAATTCTGATGTTTTTTGAACAAAAAAAGCCCCAGGAGAAATTGTTGATGTTTTTACAGCATAAACTGATTTGTAATGTTTCTTAGGGGCTGTCCATAAATGATGTCACACTATTTTGTTAGCTTTCCCTTGTCACAAGTTCACGAAAACCCGTCCCTCCCTTTTAGAGGCAACATAATTTCTGTACCTCAGACCAACATGAATATAAGTCTAAAAATGGCGATTTTCACTTTATTACTGCATTGTATACAGAATCTTATTCCGCATTGACCCATGAGAACGTCATTCTATTAAAAAAAAAAGTTCATCACAATTATTTAGCAGCGACAAAAGAGCACGAGTCCGCTTTCGCGCTCTCCTGAAAAATAACAAGAATGGACTTAAGTTAGTCTGGCTCTAAGGTACTGATTTGTGGACAACGCCTTAAACCATTGGTGATGTAAGATGTAAGCATTAGTTACTTTTTTAAAAACTTGTAACTTAACTTTGCTGTTTTTGTTTAAGGGAGATTTTATAGTAGCATAGTATTACATTGCAACTTTAAACACTCTAGAAAACTACAAATACTGTGTAACGTCTCTTATAAATGTCTGGTTACCCATCTTTCAATGAGGTTTACGTAATTTAATTCAGCCTGTTTACTGACATATTCAATTCAGAATTTTATTCAAGACTTAAGATTTATTTGTAGACACTGTGTAAAATATGTCTCTAGAGATAAAATTGCCTTTTTCGTCTCTAAATGATGAAGAAATAACTGAATTATTAATGTAGTCCCCAAGCAAATGTTTAATTTTGAATAAATATTTATAATATATGCAGTCATGCTCAGAAAAAATGCATTTCTTCGGGAGAAAGATTTTTCAGCATTTTTTCCATTTTGAATATTTCTTTATTCATGAGTTGATAAAGTTATTCTTTTAAAATATAATTCTATGAGTAGACTCTCATCAGTGAGCCAAAAAAGATATTTGTCATATAATTAAAAAAGAAAAAATGATAATGTAAATTCCCTTAATAGATTTAGATGTAAAATGAAATTTGAATTGTTTGCAAAATTAAATAAACGCTTTTTAAAAGTTAACAATTACTTATTTTTTATTTTGATTCATTTTCGCATGAACTTGCTCGAAAAAATAATGATGGCAGTACTTTAAATATTAATAGATATATATTTTTATTTCTTAATTAAACTTTTCTGATTAAAAAATTAGAAACAAGATGTACTAAGCAAATGAATAAGAAATGTATGAAAGCAATTTTCTGTATTTCTTTTATAAATCACTTGTTTAAGAAAATGTTAAGATCGTATATCAATAGGGCATGCTTGGGACAAACTTTGTCGCTAGGAGACGCAACATGTATAATTGGTATTCTTTACTTCCGATTGTTCGATTAAGGTGTTAGAGCTTACGCGATGAGGAAGATACTTCTTTTTAAAAAGCTAAATTCATCCTTAAGTGATTATCTTTCAGGTAAAAAGTTTACTGTTACGTACTGTGCAGGGGTATGTACAGCGCACAGTGTATAATAGAGCTATTTAATGTGAAAGCAGCATCATATAATTGATCTATGCTGGTTGTAGTTCTGTTGATATGTCTTTACGTTGATTATAGAAATAAAAATGTTACGGTCACTGTAATTGCTGCAAGGTAACTTAATAGGAAGTTATTTAAGACAAAGTTGCTAAATAGGTTTCCAAACTGTTAACTGAAACTACTGACTTGGTTTTTACATGAGATCTCACAACTTTTGACGATGGAAGCGAAACTCGCATTTTTTTCCATTTTATGTTGTTGATGGGATATAAATTTCACAAGTATCTAATTATACCATTAAACCACAGATTTTGTGCAATTAGTTATGATAATTTATTATTTAGTTTCCAATCATGAACAATAAATGTAGTTAGTTTTAGCTAAGGATACATTTGTAATAACACTGGCGCGCTGGAAAAATGTATCCAACATTCCCAAGTCTAGTTCTTTAGGTAGAAGAATTTTACCCAATGTGATGAATCTCCCAAATCTTATTTAAGGATGCATTTTTTATCATAACTATTCTTATGAATATATAATAAGATTTTTTTTTCATATTAATGGGTTCAGTTACAAAACATCGACCTCAAAACATCTATGTTAACTCATTAATGACTAGCGTCCCTTTTTAGGGACGTCCAAAAAAAGGGTCTGAATTTTCCCAAAATGAACATTTCAACCAAGAAATAGTGTTCAATTTGTTCCTTGGTATTGTTTCAATTCGCTATTGGGTCATTCCATGTCAAGTGTCCCAAATTTCGAGAAAATCCCCACTCGACCCCCTCCGATTTTGATGGAAATTTTTTTGGATGTACATATAAGACTTTCATGAAACCATACCAAAGTATAGCTTTATAGGCCTTATGGTTTAGCCAATAAAAATTATTGAAAAAAGGCCTCTTTTTCGTGTCTTGAAAAAAATGAACAAATTGTCAAGTTTGTGCTTTTATTGCTCGCGACCTAAGACGATTATCAGGCTCAAATTTAGTGATTCTGATCACTGTTTAGGGTAGAATAGCCTACTTGTGTAACAAAAGCTTCACGCACTATAGATTTTTTGCAATTTGCTGCCAAAGTTGGTAAAAAATCGTATTTTGGTAAATTTTGATCATACGTTATCAGCTTGTATCTGCTGAGAGAACGACTTTCTGAAGCTAATTCTTTCCTCGTTTGTAGCCTGATAGTTCTTCCGAAAGGTGTGCAAGTGGCATCTCGATAGCTCAAATAATTGCTGAATTATGCAAGTTGAAATTCCAGTTAAATTTCTTTTTTCTCAATTTTGTCTCAATTTCAAAGGGCAATATCTCAAAAGGGTCATCTTGGATTTCAATTTTCTTTACATCATTGGAAAGAACACACTTTTCTTAACTGAAAAACGTTATTTTTAATTTTGAGACAAACCAGTTTCAAGGGATATTGCAGGTCAAAAATGTGTACGTCATTCAACGTGAAATCAAAGAAAAAAAGACATAGACCTCAAAAGTTGATGTCAATTTGTTCTATTAAAATTTACAGGAGCTATTGTACTTATGTTCTGATAAAAAAAATATTTTTTAGATGTTTTTGAACTTTAGTTTTTGTGTGCGCACCCGTGAAAACTCGAGAAATGGCAAAAAATAAAGTTTCGTTTTTAACAAAAATAATTATCTTCTTATCGCTGCTATAAGAGCTTGAGTCTTTTCCTATGTGTTATTTTTAAGTTCTTGAAACATAATTTCGGATGATATGTCACTTGGCAAGGTGTCATTAATATTTTAAATTCATAAAAAGCATTGTTTCCTTTTTCAAAAAAATAAATAAATAAATAAATAAATAAACATAAAAATAATTAATAAATGAGATAAATAATAAATAAAACAGTTAATATGGTGTGTACGTGATAAAAAATATGTATAATAGGACTGCAGAGCCATTTTTCTAAAATGCGATAACGAAAGTTTTCGATAGAGTTGAATATTGGAAATATTTCCACCGTGTAAATAAATGATAACAATAGTAATTGAAAATATGATAAGTATTACTTGAAAATCCATTCATTATACTGCCGAGGATGTGTTTAGATATTCAGCCTGTGATTGCAATTTGCCCATAAACAAAATTGATGAAAAATGGGAAAATGCTTTTTATGACCTTGAAACATTAATGACCTACAACCTTGCCAAGTGACATATTATCCGAAATTCTGTTTCAAGAGCTTAAAAATAACGCATAGGAAAAGACTCAAGCTCTTATAGCAGCGATAAGAAGATAATTATTTTTGTTAAAAACGAAACTTTATTTTTTGAAATTTCTTGAGATTTTACGGATGCGCACACAGAAACTAAAGCTCAAAAGCATTTAAAAAAGGTTTTTTTTTTATCAGAACATAAGTACAATAGCTCCTGTAAATTTTAATAGAACAAATTGACATCAACTTTTGAGGTCTTATGTCTTTTTTTCTTTGATTTCACGTTGAATGACGTACACATTTTTGACCTGCAATATCCCTTGAAACTGGTTTGTCTCAAAAATAAAAATAACGTTTTTTAGTTAAGAAAAGTGTGTTCTTTCCAATGATGTAAAGAAAATTGAAATCCAAGATGACCCTTTTGAGATATTGCAATTTGAAATTGAGACAAAATTGAAAAAAAAAGAAATTTAACTGGAATTTCAACTCTCATAATTCAGCAATTATTTGAGTTATCGAGATGCCACTTGCACACCTTTCGGATGAGCTATCAGGCTACAAACGAGGAAAGAATTAGCTTCGGAAAATCATTCTCTCAGCAGATACAAGCTGATAACGTATGATCAAAATTTACCAAAATACGATTTTTTACCAACTTTGGCAGCAAATTGCAAAAAATCTATAGTGCATGAAGCTTTTGTTACACAAGTAGGCTATTCTACCTTAAACAGTGATCAGAATCACCAAATTTGAGCCTGATAATCGTCTTAGGTCGCGAGCAATAAAAGCACAAACTTGACGATTTGTTCATTTTTTTCAAGACACGAAAAAGGGCCTTTTTTCAATAATTTTTATTGGCTAAACCATAAGGCCTATAAAGCTATACTTTGGTATGGTTTCATGAAAGTCTTATATGTACATCCAAAAAAATTTTCATCAAAATCGGAGGGGGTCGAGTGGGGACGCCTCGTACACTTGACATGGAATGACCCTATTAACAGATTGCAGCACATAACCATTGTAAAGTGCGTTCTGTAGCAGTTTCAATATGATCTTATATGATATGATTACATCGTTCACAATCTCAAGAAAAAAGCTAAGTTTTCAAAGTTATTCCCAGCTTCCCAGTTTATGTTAATTGCTGATTTATATGATTATGATCTTCTTATAAAACGTCTTTTCAAATATTATACCGTAGGCAGAAAAAAAATTTAGTAAAAAAAGTATGTACCCTCTGGGGTCTATCGTAACTTTTAAAGGACGATGTTTCTTTCCTTAATAGAAAAATTATTTTTTACATAATATTTTTTAAATTATTTTTCCTGTTCACTAAACACTGTTTGTAACCAGTATACAAAATATCTTTGGGAAAAAAATGTCAGGCATTAATGGGTTAAAAAAACATCGATCTGAATGCATCGACGGTAAAAAACATTGATGCTTACGATGTTAGCAAAACAAACATATCTACGTTTTAATAACATCGAAAACGATTTCGCACCCCTATTAAAAACAATCTGTAGTTTTTCTTGATCATCGCCCATTGTTAGAGAGCAATATTTACCTTATAATGCCCAAAGTTTAAAATATTTGAAAACTGATACATAAACAAGCTGCAAACTGGCAGCCGAGGTTCCAGTTTGAAACTAAAATGTGCAGTAGTAAACTGTAAAATGGCTAATTTTACAGTAGTAAACTGTAAAATGGCTAATTTTACAGTAGTAAACTGTAAAATGGCTAATTTTATAGTAGTAAGCTGTAAAATGGCTAATTTTACAGTAGTAAACTGTAAAATGGCTAATTTTACAGTAGTAAACTGTAAAATGGCTAATTTTACAGTAGTAAGCTGTAAAATGGCTAATTTTACAGTAGTAAGCTGTAAAATGGCTACCTTTACAGTGATAAACTGTAAAATGGCTAATTTTACGGTAAACTGTAAAATGGCAAATTTTACGGTAATAAACTGTAAAATGGCTCATTTTACGGTAATAAACTGTAAAATTGATAATTTTACAGTAATAAACTGTAAAATCGATAATTTTACTGTGATAAACTATAAGATTGATAATTTTGCAGTTTACTACTGTGAATTTTAGTTTTAAACTCGAACCTCGGCTGCCACTATTATACTGTAGAAACAACTGTTCATTTTGTTGCAGTGTACGGAACTAAACGAGCTTACGATATATGAACGAAACAACGCAACGGATATAATGGTGCATTTCAACATACTTACTTGAATTATTATTTGTATGAACTAGGTGAGAGAACTGAATTTCAACTTGAATTTTCAAGCCATATAAAAACAAAGTATTTTATAACAGTGAATGTATAAGATAGTTGGATACTCCTGACAGATTTCAATTTTTTTGGAATTGCTTTCCTTTCGACAGAAAATATCAGTAGAAATCCTTTATCCAGCAAATTTTAGTTATTTTAATCCAAAGATATTAACGAATCCAGCATTTTGATAATGTAATTTTAAGATTGGAATCTTAGGACCCCATTAAAATTTCAGATCATGCTATTTTCTCTCTTTCGAACGGAGAAATTCTATTCATAATTTATTGTTTTATGAGAAACGGCATGAATAATCAATGCTTTATCAAAAATGTACATCTTAATCCTCGATGCTGAGTGAAAAAGCTTTTTTCTTGATTGTAGTTGTAAAATTATTCAAAATAGTGCATCCAGGTTCTTCTGTATTGTTTACTTTCCTTTTCTTTCTTTTGCTACTTTCTCTCTTTTTTTTTAAATTTAATAAAAGCTTAAATATCTATAAGAAATAAATTTTAATCTTATTATTTTGATTTTCTATTTTTGATTTTTTCTGTAGCCAGATCTATCTTTCTGGGTATAAAACTCTGTTTATATGTTGTCTCCTGATACAAACCCGCAGGTTAGCTGGAATCTTTATCAAATTTGGCACAGAAGTCCTTTGATGCTAAAGAATTTATATTTTTACCAGAAAAAATGTGGAACGCAAATGTTTATGCCTATTAGTAACAATGACCGAATTTGTAGACTTTAAAGAAAATACAAGGAGTTGTCTATATTTAAATTTCGGACCATAGTTCTGCTTTTTTGAGCATGTCGAGGATTTTTTTTTTTTAATTTATTTGAGTCCGATTTTTATTATTTTCTAAATTTTCCCTCAAAAAATCTTTTTTAACCCATTAATACCTAGCGTCCCTTTTTAGGGACGATCCAAAAAGGGGTTTGAATTTCCCCAAAATGCACATTTCAACCAAATAATAGTGTTCAATTAGTACCTTGATGTTGTTTCAATTCGTTATTAACAGATTGCAGCACATAACCATTGTAAAGTGTGTTCCGTAGTAGTTTTAATGTGATCTTTATCAAAAATGACATCGTTCACAATTTCATGAAAAAAAAGCTAAATTTTCAAATTTATTCCCAGCTTCCCAGTTTATGTTAATTGCTGATTTTATTTCTTCTTATAAAATGTCTTTTTAAATATTATGTCGTAGGCAGAAAAAAATTTTAGTAAAAAAAGTATGTACCCTCTGGGATCTATCGTAACTTTTAAGGGACGATTTTTCTTTCCTTAATAAAACAATTATTTTTTACACAATATTTTTTTTATTATTTTTCCTGTCCATCAAGCACTGTTTGTAACCAGTATACAAAATATCTTTGGAAAAAAATGGCAGGCATTAATGGGTTAATTTTGTTTTATTTTGAGTCTTCTAAAGCAGGATTCCTCCTTAGGCCTGATTGTTGAACTTGCTTCACTTGACAAAACTTTTATTTTCGAGATACACCGCGTGACTACGAAAAGAAAAATGTGAGTGAGCGTGACTGCGTGCTTGCGATAATTCTGTACCTCAGAACCAGAACGACGTAAGTCCAAAAATGGCGATTTTCACTGTATGCATTGTGTGTTGAATCTTATTCCACATCGACCTATGAAAACGTTATTCTATAAAAGAAATTCCTTCACAATTAATTTAGCAGCATTAAAAGAGCGCGAGTTCCATCTTTTGCATGCATCCGACAATCGTTTTCGCCCTCTGCTGAAAAGTTACGGAAATGGACTTACGTTAGTCTGGTTCTGAGGTGCAGAATTAATAGTTGCAAACAGCAGAATAATAGTAAGAACTTGCAGAATAATAGTAAACTTGTGACGTTTTTATTTTCCTTCTATGAACTTGATCGAGCTAATTGCGTTCGTTCATGTACTTATATATTTGTTTTCTAGAACGGATTGACACCCGTCCATGTATCAGCTACGAATAACTGCATGCCGATTGTCGAAAAAATGGTTCAAGTTGGCGCTGATATCTCCATGAAAGACAAAGTAAGTTTGGCTTAACCCTTTAGGTATCAAATTATTTTAGCAACGATGTTTTGTATATTTTTTAATTGAAAATACATCAAACATAGATAACAAGAAAAAAAAAATTGCCAATCAGTAGGATCTAAGGCCCCCTACGCCTTAGGACCCTTAAGAAAACTGTTTTCGATGGCTGGTACCATCTGTCGACCTCTCAGCAAAGTACAAGGAGTGGTACTTTCAAGTACCAGCATGATTCCAGCCATTTAGGATTCATAATATTAAATTAATATAGGCGGGACTTCTGAGTTCCGTCAGGGTATAAAGGGTTAACTGTCATAAAACCATAAAGTTTTACCTGTGCCATTAAGCTGTTTTTTGAGTAATCACGAATCACACATTTTTCTCACTTGACCATAGTTAAATTAAGTTTTTTTTTTTTTTTTTTTTTTTCATTTTTCTATGCTTATAACAAAACTCATTTTAGCTATATCCAATAATCTCTCTAATATATCCTATTTGAGTTTTGACATTTTGAACTCAAATTATGGTTTTTGCTATTGATTGTGATAAGGACCATTTTTAGAAAAAAGAAAGCCAACGAATAGGGTTCTATTACAAGTCGTGATTACAAAAAACATAAATAGAATCAAGGTATCAAAATTCAAGTAGGATATTTATTTTTTCCTTTTATTCCAAGTATAAAATGCAGCAAAATTCTAAGAATCCCCGTTTCAAAATGACAGGGGTTTACGTGACTGCAACGTATAAAAAATCAGGACTACATTGCACTTTGTAATTTTAATCTTCTTTTTTTTATATATATATGTTTTAAACTGGGCTAGACTCGACTTAAACAAGTGAAAGAACTGAACAAAATACTCATTTTGTATGAGGCTAAAACGTTAAACTTCATTTTTGTGATGTTATGTTTATTCACTGGAAAATATGTTAAATCGAAAAAAAATAAATAAATAAAAAGCAAAGAGAAAGTAAAACAAAGAAAAAAAGAAATAAAAAAAACAAAAAACAGAGCTCTGAACGAATTACGACTAAACACAATAGCCGCATTCAGTCAAGTAAAAACTTCAGACGACATTTTTCACACTTTAGAGAACTCCATTAAAAATACAATGGCAGTACCTTTCCCCCTATAACCCTCATCCCTTTGACTCTGATCACTCTGGCGAGTGTCTTAATCATTTCGTCTCTTTTGTCTTCTGTGCAGTCGGGCAGGAGCCCGGTCCATTCTGCTGCGGAGAGGGGACACCATCTCGTACTGGTGAGGCTGCTGAGAGTGGGCGTGGAAGTCGACGACAAGGACGAGGTAAAGGGATTCTTAAAAATTGAATAATTACCTTTGTGTAAAGTGTAACTACAACGTTAAAAAAGCACTAATAGGCAGGGATACTGCAGACACGTGTTTTGGCGTTACAAGGAACGCCTTTTTCAATGCAAAAAAAAAGAGCTTAGGGATACACAGACATGTTTTTTTTTATTTTGCATTGGAAAAGACTTTCCTTGTGACACCGATACACGTATCTGCAGTATCCTTGCGTATTTGTGCTTTTTTAACGATGTATTTATACTTTACATTTATTGCACAAAGGTATTTATGCACTTCAATTACCTTTGTGCTCGAGAAATTAAATAGGAATAATCAACATTTTAGCGCTTAAAATTTTTAAAAGTTTGCCGACTCGTACTTTAACGTTTCAAGGAACCCCTTTTTCAATGCAACGAAGTGTCATTTTTGTGACTCTTCATCTTAAAGCTCACACTTCGTTGCATTAGAAGGAGATTCCTTGAAACACCAATGCACACATGTCTGTAAATTTTAGAAAATTTTGTGCGCTAAAACGTTGATTATTCCTATTTGAAGGTATTCTAGTCCTGTTTGTTGTTGTAACTTCGTTCGCTGCACAGAAAGCTTGAAAAACAGTTTACAGTTAAGGCATCCCAAACTAAGGTAATTTTAAATGAAAACTAAAAGGAATATACGTCAATTTTAGCAAGATTACAACAGATTAAGAACAAAAGAACATAAAAATAATCAAACTATAGTTTAAAAAACTAAAAAATACGCTTTTAGAGTTAATCAAACTATATTTTAAGATGCTCTAACTGGTTTCCCTCTGATTTTCAAAACTATTGAATATCCGCTAAGTTTACATGCACTTGTATCACATCAACATATAATACAGCTTAGCCTTTAGTATCAATAATGGTATTAAATATAATACTTTTATATTTAGTCCGGGAGCTAACTGTCAAATATCAATGGAATACTGCAAATCGTGATAAGAAGATGCCACTTGGTAGGAATGTTGCTAATGGCTATACAATGAAATTAAGACCCAGAGGCACTTTCAAAAATCGTTTTAATCCAAGATGGCGACGTTTTTCAAAATGGCGGCCTATGCTACTGCTTTTGCAATTTAACTTACACAAAAGAGGTTTTTATATCAAATTATATGTTTTTTAGGCCAAGGATTTCATTTAGTATGTTGAAAAAAAGCTAAATGTTCATTTTGATGTTTTTTTTTTAAATTTATTTTTAAGAATTATATTGTTTACAAGAAGACTACATGTAGTATACAAAATCTTTTAGAAATTTAGCCAAATTGCGACCGAAGAAAATAAACTGGGAAACCTGGTGCGGTGGTAACCTAACCATGCTCAAATTAGTCTCCTAAGAACTCCACACACATCTCCCAGCGGTGCTACTATTGTTAGAAGCATTCCGAGAAGGCCCGTTTAGTCTGTGGAGTTAGCGACAAAAAAGGCCAAAATATTTCACTTCAGGATACCAGTGTGAAATTTGGTGCAGAGCTTATGTACATATATAAGAACAAAAAACCGCCGGGAGACACTTGATCAGGGGTCATGAACTCCCGTGATGACGTCATCAAGATGGCCGCTTTTACAGGTAAATACGTTAGTTTAATTGCTTAAAACTCCATCATAGATTGAAATATTGCAAAACTCAAATGTCTCATTTGAAAGCTCTTTGAAAGAGCTATTTGGAAAGATTTAATTTTTCTTTCTGAGGTCAAGGCCCCACCTTTAATGACGTCATCAAAATGGCCGCTTTTACAGGTAAATACGCTTGTTTAACTCCCCCTAAAACTCCATCATAGATTTAAATATTTCAAAACTCAACTATATCATCTGAAAGCTCTTTAAAAGATCTATTTGGAAAGATTTAATGTTTCTTTCTGAGGTCAAGGGCCCACCTGTGATGACGTCATCAAATGGCCGCTCTTACATGTAAATACGCTTGTTTAACTCTCCCTAAAACTCCATCATAGATTTAAATATTTCAAAACTCAACTATATCATCTGAAAACTCTTTAAAAGAGCTATTTAAAAAGATTTAATTTTTCTTTCTAAGGTCAAGGGCCCACCTATGATGACGTCATCAAAATGACCGCTTTTACAGGTAAATAGGTTTGTTTAACTCCCCCTAAAACTCCATCATAGATTAAATATTTTAAAACTCAAATATATCATCTGAAAGCTCTTTAAAAGAGCTATTTAAAAAGATTTAATTTTTCGTTCTAAGGTCAAGGGCCCACCTGTGATGACGTCATCAATATGGCCGCTTTTACAGGTAAATAGGTTTGTTTAACTCCCCCTAAAACTCCATCATAGATTAAATATTTCAAAACTCAAATATATCATCTGAAAGTTCTTTAAAAGAGCTATTTAAAAAGATTTAATTTTTCTTTCTAAGGTCAAGGGCCCACCTGTGATGACGTCATCAAAATGGCCGTTTTTACATGTAAATACGTTCGTTTAACTCCCCCTAAAACTCCATCATAGATTCAAATATTGCCAAACTCAACTATATAATCTGAATGCGCTTTAAAAGATCAATTTAGAAAGATTTAATTTTTCTTTCTGAGGTCAAGGGCCCACCTATGATTACGTCATCAAAATGGCCGCTTTTACAGGTAAATACGTTTGTTTAACTGCTTAAAACTCTATCATAGATTGAAGTATTGCAAAACTCAAGTATATCATCTGAAAGCTCTTTAAAAGAGCTATTTAGAAAATATTTAATTTTTCTTACTGAGGTCAAGGGCCCACCTGTGATGACGTCATCAAAATGGCCGCTTTTACAGGTAAATACGTTTGCTTAACTCCCCCTAAAACTCCACCATAGATTCAAATATTGCAAAACTCAAATATATCATCTGAAAGCTCTTTAAAAGAGCTATTTAGAAAGATTTAATTTTTCTTTCTAAGGTCAAGGGCTCACCTGTGATGACGTCATCAAAATGGCCGCTTTTACAGGTAAATACGTTTGTTATACATTTTCAATTTAAAATTGTCATAACTTTTCAACTATTTGTCGTAGAAAATAAAACCAAGCACTATAAAATAGCTCTTTTAAAGTGCTTTCGAATGATATATTTCAGTTTTGCAATATTTAAATCTATGATGGTGTTTTAAACAGTTACATGAGCGCATTTACCTGTAAAAGCGCCCATTTTGATGACGTCATCACAGGTGGGCCCTTGACCTCAAAAAGAAAAATTAAATCTTTCTAAATAGATCTTTTAAAGCGCTTTCAGATGATATATTTGAATTTTGAAATATTTAAATCCATGATGGAGTTTTAGGGGGAGTTAAACAAACGTATTTACCTGTAAAAGCGGTCATTTTGATGACGTCATTACAGGTGGGACCTTGACCTCAGAAAGAAAAATTAAATCTTTCCAAGTAGCTCTTTCAAAAAGCTTTCAAATGATACATTTGAGTTTTGCAATATTTCAATCTATGATGGAGTTTTAAGCAATTAAACGAACGTTTTTACCTGTAAAAGCGGCCATCTTGATGACGTCATCAAGGGAGTTCATGACCCCTGATCAATTATCTCCCGGCGGTTTTTTGTTCTTATATATGTACATAAGCTCTGTACCAAATTTCACACTGGTATCCGGAAGTGAAATATTTCGGCTGTTTTTGTCGCTAACTCCACAGACTAAACGGACCTTCTCGGAATGTTTCTAACAATAGCAGCACCGCTGGGAGATGTGTGTGGAGTTCTTAGGAGACTAATTTGAGCATGGTTAGGTTACCACCGCACCAGGTTTCCCAGTTTATTTTCTTCGGTCGCAATTTGGCTACCTTTATAAAAGATTTTGTATACTACATGTAGTCTTCTCGTAAACAATATAATTCTTAAAAATAAATAAAAAAATAAACATCAAAAAGAACATTTAGGTTTTTTTTCAACATACTTAATGAAATCCTTGGCCTGAAAAACATATAATTTGATATAAAAACCTCTTGTGTGTGAGTTAAATTGCAAAAGCAGTAGCATAGGCCGCCATTTTGAAAAACGCCGCCATCTTGGATTAAAACGGTTTTTGAAAGTGCCTCTGGGTCTTAATCTCAATGTATAGCCCTAAACAATATTCCCACCAAGTGGCATCTTCTTATCACGATTTGCAGTTTTCCAACAGTTAGCTCCCGGGCTAATTTGCAAAGAACGTGAATAGTATCTTTTATTCGGAGTTACATTCAAACAACTGAAACACTTCTAATACATCAACATGTAATAATATAGTTTAGTCTTTAGTGTTAATAATAGTATCAAATATATTACTTTTTTGTAAAGAACGCGATTTTTTTCTTTTATTCAGAGTTACATACATACAAACAAACCCACATGTGAAACTAATAAAAGCGTGTTAAAAATAATAACTACTTTCAAAATTTGTAAGAGTATATTTCTTTTGTTTGCAGGAGGGCAAGACAGCCCTACACCTGGCAGCGGAATCCGGCCACCAAAAGGCAGTGGAGATCTTGCTGGAGCATAACTGTGATCCCGGGGCACAGGATACAGTGGGTATTGCCGGATTCCCTCCATTTTCGTGAACCCCATGCATGTGCTTGATAAATATTGGATTTTAATTTTATTCCCTTGAACCACGTTTTTATACTAAGAAGGGAAAAAAATCGATCGTTTTTATCGTTAAAAAATTAAAAAAAAAAACTAATGCAGATATTTTATTGTGCACCATAGTGCTGTTGTGTGTAATGTTGTGTTGTGTGTAATGTTGTGTTGTGGTACAGTGTAGTGCTGTAGCAAAAGTGCATAAAATCTTCACCAAATTGTCACCTGGCTATATGTTTGTAACAAGCCAAATTACCAGTCATGTGAGAGAATTGAATACATTTATTTAGAGGTTGGCATCCCTTTTTTTTTTTGAGGTAAAACTACTACTATTGGACTATTACTGACTATTTATTACTGTAATAAACTAAACTAAAAAACATACAAAAGCCTTCCTGCTGTCAAAAGCTGTAAACATTACACTAACCTCAAAATTGCAAAAAAATGAAGCAAGCATTGCTTAGGCAAATGATCGTGGAAGATAAAAAGCAACTCAGTGATTAGCTATAGCCATGAATAGCTCCTTTTTGTTTTAAAACTGAAATGAAATAAATTATTTTTGAACAAAACTTATTTCTCTATTTGACTCTGAGGAACTTTTCAATTCCTTCATCCTTAAGAAATATAATTTTTCTTGGCAGTTTTGATCAATACGTATGCCTAAATTTGCTTTCCACGAAGTAAAAAACAATGTACTACCATACTAGGACCGATTTAAACGACTAAAAATTAACAAAGTAGGTTCATTTTCAAATTTTGGCTTCCAAACTTTCTAATCTTCTTTACACAAGAACTAAAGAGCTTTTGAGATTTTGATTATTTATTCAGCAATCTCTGCACTTTATGAATGAATAATACAGCCCGCATTTCCTCCACCAATCACATTTAAAGGGATATTTGCATAAAATCTGACTATTGTCTAAACTTTTGCAACAATGTAAAAAAATGTCTTTTGTAATATCCAAAATTTTATTCCATTTGTAGTTATAAGAACTCCAGACACGTATTTGGGACCATATTGTGTACATGCAGTAGAAATTTGAAAGCATTTCGTTGAATAGTTTTCTTTTTATTCAAATATTTGCATTTTGTCTAAACTTTTGCATCGCAGTGTATAGCTTGACATAAGGCAAAGAGCGAAGAGAGGGTAAATTGACGAGTAACTCTTTGCAACAAAAGGGAGAGTTCAAATACGTTGAAGAAAAAGTGACATAATTTGGAGACAGTCCCCTATCAAAAGTAATTTACTGTACTTTAAATTAACTCGGGTTTCTTTAACAGAGTTTATTTAATAAAAGTAGTTAAATGAAACTGTTTTGAGTTTACGAATATAACCTTTACTGTCAAAACTACAGGTTCCACTTGGCATCTTTGAGAATGAGAAGTTGTAGCACCATCGTCACTCTCTGAAGTCACTTGACTCCTTATGGCACGCAGGGAATTGCCATTTGAGTGCCCGTGGTACTCTTAGGGCTCTGCTCCACATCAGCGGAAAACGCGACCGAAACCGAAGGCAGAAATCGAAAATCCAGGTACTTTCCATAGAAATACCATTTAATCCATTTTACGTTTCTGCTTTACGCTCGCGTTTTCTGATGTGGAGCAGGGCCCTTAGGGTGCCATATTTCACTAATAGAGTGCCACATAGAGCTAAATGGCACCTTCAAGAGTGCCAAGGGTAGGTAAGTGGCACCCTTCACAGGGGTTAGCCGATGGTGGTACAACGTTTCAACCTTAAAGGTACCAAGAACAACTTGTAGTTTTAACAGTGTTCTATAGTATGTACAAAGTAAAGATGGCAATGTCGTTCATTTTATTGATTTTTTCATCAGATTATCGTTTTTTTTTACTTTACCTATGAATCCTGCTTGCCAGTCGTCTAAATTTCTCGGTTTCAATTCTCTTCCCCATGTTCTGCGACTCTCTTGCATCCCGGTTGCGGTTCAGAAGTCGAGGACAGCCCTGCACATAGCCTCTTCTCTGGGCTACTACGATGTTGTAGAGACTCTCCTCAAGTTTGGAGCTTGCCTTAATGTCAGGGAAAAAGTAAGTTTTGTATGGATTCATCAATCACAGTTAATCAATCGCCTTTTTCATGCGCTTTGGATTGACTTCCATATCCTTTTTGTCCCTATTACGCAAAGAATTTGACAGTAAATTGGGGCGATTTGAAGCGATTGAAAGCGATTTCAACCACGTAACCGGTCAAAAACATCATTTTGTGGAGTAAAAAAATTAAATGTGAACTTTCCTAATTATTTTAAGATATATTTTAAAGTATAGTTTACTTAGAGTCCATACATGCCCTGTAAAGAAGTTAATTTCTCAGTTATTGATTTATGCCATTAAATTTTAAATTTTGCCCTAAAAAGAAGTTTTATTTGGATCGAAATTCATATTTAAGTTTCTACTTTTCGAATAACACCAGGCTCGTCCTTTAGGTGGGTCAGGGGGGTCAATCCCCCACCCCCCATTTTGAGATATCAAGTAACACACAAAAGGGGCGTGGTTTTTGGTGTTTTCCGATGAAATTGCATTGGGTTTGTCACCCTTTTATCCCCCCTCTCGGGAAAACTCTGAAATGACGAGCCTGAATAACACCAATCCGAGTTGTTCCCGGAGTTTTCTCTCCATAAATAATTCAATTAATGACAAATGATTTTTTTTTTTAATATTTTGAACCCCACATTCTAATGATCCTTGGTCTTTGCAGCACGGGAATACGCCCCTCCATTTGGCGGTGCTGGGGAACCATCCCCAGATGGTCGAGCTTCTGATGAAGAAGGGGGTCACAGTCAATGCTACCAACGACGTGAGTACCCCTCATTGGTTTGAAACTAGAAATTCCCCCGTCGTGCACTGTAAAAAATGAATGTTGTTTTTACAGTATAATACAGCTAATTTTGTAGTAATAAATTGCAAAAATTGCTAATTTTACAGTTTTAAACTGGAACCTCTGCTGCCAGTATTATATTGTTCGTTTTACAGTACCATACTTCTAAATTTTACGGCAATAAACTAAAATTGCTAACTTTACAGTAAGAAACTGTAAAATTGCTAGTTTTACAGTTTATTATTCTGTGCATTTTACAGATTTAAATTGGAAAAACCTTGGCTGCCAGTATTAGACTGTGAAAACAATAGTTCATTATTTTGCAGCTCATGTTTAGTTTATTAGCTAGAGTTTCAGTATTGATAATGATAAATTATCATTTTAAAGCTATTTTGATTTTACTTTTCTTCATCACGTCACACATAAAAGCAACATTTTTCAACGAAAATTTAATCTTCCTGATATAATCCTTCACATTATTGAAAACAATTTTTATTACAAATAAAGCTGAAGTATAAAGTTTTTTATTAGTATAGTGTGTCTCAAGAAAAATTCAGCGCAAGTATCAGTACAGGCGATTTTTTTTTTTTTTGATATTTTACAATTGATCAAGTCTAATATTTTAGAATTTAAGACGCCGTTGTTTTTAACTTTATTTCATATAAAATCGTACATTTGTTTGTCTTTTACGACACCAACTTATCAACAAAATGTGGAATTTTGTGATTGGTAAAAAAATAAGTAATTCGCTTTGAAAAGCGAATATTTACCTGTGCAAATTAATGATTTGAAAAAGTTTGCATTTCGGCATCTTACCCTGAAAGCCCATGCTTCAAGCTTATTAAAACTACCCGAGTTATTTCTCTACTATCAAAACTACGGCTGTTATGAACGAGTGAAGTGTGTTGGGATATGATTTTGGGTACTTTCCAAACAATCGATATGACAAATTGTATAAAAATGATAGAAATATTCTGATTATACACGCTCCTTCCTTTTAACTGACCGGAAAACTATTTTTGTTTATGATTGTGGATGAAACAGTTGATATGGCATTTTCCTCAATGTGGCGTCTTCTCCTAATTTACCCTATATGTGATCTAGAACAATGTTTTCGAATGCAGCACATGTAATAAAGTCCGATACGTTAAAACTTAGTAATAGTGATCCAATCCAATGTCTTAGAAGTGATTTAATTCAATCTTTACTAGCTATCGAGTCCAATATTTTAGGACTTACTGCTAGTTAACTATTTCAGGGTTTAGTACGCGCGACCTATTTCAATATTTTAGAACACAGTAGATTGCAATAATTTACAAGTCTAATACTTTAGGTCTCAGTAAAATATTAACCACTCCAATATTTTTGTTTATTCAGCCAAATATTTTAATGTTCACTATGTGTGATCCATATAAACAGTAAGTAACCGCCCCTAAGCCAGGGCAGAGGTAAAACCATGTAATACACCACTGCAGTCCATGCTTGGAATAAACGAGCTCGTGGTGTATTGCATGTGTGATCCAGTTCAAAATTTTAGTTTATTCAGCCATATATTTTAAAGCTCAATGCGTGTGATCCAGTCCAATATTTTAGGACTCAATAGAAGTGCTCCATTGCAACAGTTTTACATGTGATCCAGATTACTCTCTTTACCTGGATTACCTGTAAATCAATGTTTTCTACTTTTGGTAAGAATTCACTTCAGGTTTACCGGTCCAAGGTTTATTTCAATTTATATACAGCAAACATTTTTCCCTCAGAAACTCGTGTCTCGTTTCCTGGGCTGCGGGACATACTATGTACGGGAAGTTTATTAAATTTTGTTTTTTGTCCTTCAATATATCATGTACTCCAGGCGTCAGAATATTCCATATCAGTAACAATTGTTTTCTGTACATTTCGTGAAAGCACTAAAAAATCTCTGGAACGAAGAAAGTTTGCCAAGAAGCAAAAATGAAACGATGTCGAAACTTTTACATCGCTCTCGAGACATCCTGGCTCGCAAAAAGAGACACTTATGCATATTTTATGCCTATTCAGGCATTTCTTTGAATATCTGATGCTCTTCTTTCTCGAATCCTTGATAAATGCTTAAATTTTTCATGGAGAAACTTTTTTTTTCCATTAACGCATAAAACATCCATCGGCAAAAAACGCATAGAAAACGCATCTCTCTCTGTAGTTAGCACAAAAAAGTCTTTAATTATTTGACTTAAGAATTTTTTTAGCGAGTAGATTAAGAAAGGAGAAAAAGACAGAGTAGACAATTTGAACTAATTTTTACAGTAAAGTGCTTTTAAAATGAGCTACTACATTTAAGTTGTACTTCAACCCAACGATACTAATGAAATTCATTCTGAACACAGTTGTTACCAATTTAAGCAATATATCAAGCACAGAACATGCAAATTTGTAGAAATTCAAAAAACTAGAAAACAAATATACCGTTTTAGATGTCTTAAACTTTCGTGTTATTTACTTCAACGGTTCTTGGAGATACTTTATCAGAAAAGGGTTCGTCTACGAAGTATTGCTTTGAACTTTTGTACAAAAAGTTCAGTTTAGCAGAGAATATATTAACTGTACTAGTAAATTCACGAAATTAGTAATGATATAAAGCGTTTCGTTCGTTGTTTGAATTTTTTTTTAAATTATTTGTTAAACAACTAATGTTTTCGGGTTTTTTTTTTCTTTTTTTTTTTTTTCAAATTCTTTTTCGTTCAACTGTCTACTTTCATCAGTTTCTGCTCGTTGTGACACATTATATTAAAGAGTATTAGGTTTATGAAACATTTTTCATTACGCCAGATTTACGAGTTTTGCAGTGTTCTGAATCCATTTTGACCATTTTTGGAGAATGTCTACATATATGTGATTATGTATACGTGTAACCAGTTTTTTGTGCCCACTCTAACTTAAAAACTACTACATTAATCGAACTAAAAAGTTATTTTTTCAAATCCTTGCAATTCGTCAGAATTTAAATTTTTCATATCAAAAAAATATATCAGAATTTTCAAAAAAATCATCAACTAAATCACAGTTGTGTGATTGTTTTTGTAATTTATAAAACCGAATTCAAAGCAATCAAGTGATTCGGAGCCAACAATCACAACGACAGTTGACTTAAGCGATTTCATATGTATTGTGGCTCTGAGAAGTTGAGCTATGACTTTGATATAATGTTTAGTTCTTTTGGGGGTAAAGAGGAAGGCACTGGGGGGCTGAGTTGTGTTAGTTCCACAGCAGTTTTGATAATGTATTCCAACTCATATTTGCTCCAATAACGCCTCCAATAACGCTCCAATAATTGCTCCAATTTGTGTTAGTTTCACAGCAATTTTGATAAAGTATTCCAACTCATATTTGCTCCAATAAGACCTCCATTTTTCACCGCGCTCGCGAACTCACCAAAAAGCATTATCCTCCCATAAGCATTATCAAGATCATAGCTCAACTTATAAGATCTACACTGCTCCAGTCAAACTTTAGGCAAAGTGAGGACAATAAACAATCTTGATTGCCCCACAAAAAAACTTCTGAAAAAATGTCCTGAACTAATCATTTTCAAATAAGAAGAAGCATAAAGTATTGCTTAATTTTAGATTGCATGTCTTTAAATTCTTTCGGCAGGAATGAAAAGTTAAACAAAATTTCGAAAATATATCTGTGACTGAGACAGCTAATATTGCTCGTACTAATTAAGAGTACATCTTTGAAATACGTGCTATGAATGAACTGAAAAATAAGGTGACCCATTGGCGCATTGACACTAAAAAGCCCTTTCTTCACTAATTTTCAACTTCCTCACTCATTAAGAGCATCTCTGGAAAAGTGTGCAATAAATTATTACGAAAAAGACAACGTTGTTCATTCGCACTGAAAAGCCTTTTCTACCGCAGAGGCAGCAGACGGCTCTCCACCTATCCGCAGAGCTCGGGTATTCGGAAGTTGCTGAAGTGCTCTTATCGTGCGGTGCAGACCTCTCAGTTCCAGAAAAGGTACGTACCATTATACTCCTGATTCACAACTCACTCATCCACTTATTCAGACTAAATAATCAACATTCTACTGACTAAATACTCAACTTGCGACTCATGGGTAGCACGAGACCTTCGGATGAAACCACAAACAATTTAATGCGCTAAAAAAAATAAATTATACTTGAAATCTAGGTATAATACTCACAAAATCATAGTTTAAATCAAAACCTAATGTATGTTGTCTTCCTAAAACTTATGAAGTATAAGGAGAATAGAGGTTTAAATTAACCTCAGGAAGCACTGAGGACCAGGGCTGTGGAGTCGGAATCGGACTGATTTTGGACCAAAGGAGTCGGAGTCGCTGAAAAACATGTCGACTCCGACTCCGACCACCTCCGATTTTTAGGAAATTTTATGGAGGCGAAAACATATGTTTGAAACTAACAGATACAAATTTTCAGCGTTCAATATCCAAACCCTAAGCATCTAGGATCATTAAAATGGGTTTTAAAATGGCGGGTCTACTTTGTGAAACGAATTGCTATGTTTGGTCTTATGCAAGTGAATATAAAATATTTGCAGTAAAATTGCAATGTGTTAAAATAAAGTCTGGCCATTTAACACGAAAAGGATTAGTTTTGTACGGGGTCAAATGACAAGAACGGCAGTTGTCTTTTGCACTGGAGAAAATTGACTTTTTGGGAGGTCACAGTGACCTCCGATAATTGAGGAAAATGTGGTGAAATTACCTGCGAGTTCTTGAGAAAATTGAACTTTTTGAGTGGTCACAATGACCTGGGATACCCCAGCTTGCTACGCCCTCTCTTAAAGTGAGTCCTGGCTACGACAATGAATAAAAATGAATTTTTTAAAAATGGAATTAAGATTGTAACCTTTGTTTAGGGGTTTTTCCTCTTCAAATTTGGGTTAAAAAAATAAATAATTTAAAAAAAGCAAGAGTCGGTAGTCGGAGTTGGAGTCGGAAGTTTTAAAATCCCGGAGTCGGAGTAGACCATTTTTCCTCCGACTCCGCAGCCCTGCTAAGGACTGCGTAATAGAAAGAATAGTACTTGCAAAATAAAATTGAACTAAAACGTTAAATCATAGCAAAATATTTTTAATAACAATCAGGCCCGTCATTTAGGGAGCAGGGGGGGGGGTCAATTGCCCCCCCTGACTTTGGGAAATCAATGTATTGGCATATAAGTGGGCGTGGCTTTTGCCAATTTTGGTAAATTTTACATTGTGTATGCACCCTTTGCCCCTCCCCCCCTGGAAAATTTCGAAATGACGTCCCTGATAACAATCCACATGACAAAAAAAAAATCTTGTTTGAAGATCTGATGGAGAGGTGATTGCAAGATTACTGATCTAGTAAGCAACTTTTTCCAAAGTGCCATCTTCCAAAAATGGTGTGTTGCTGTTACTAAATGGATCGGGTCTAGCTCGCAGCTAGAACAGGTGTTTGAACCCAAAAAATTCTCAAAAAGTGTATTACGAACGAAGGACACGTATAAAACGTTCATCTTTATCCACACCCAAACAAGCGAGACTTACATTTAGTGCATGCCGAGAGCACAAAGTGAAACAGAAGCAATCAATCATTCCTCTTTTCATGAGCCGCTTCCTTCAAACATGGGTGACGCTAACATAGCTGTTTGAAAACACCGAACTCTCTGAATATCAACTCTCTGTTTGTCAATCACTAAAAGTTTTGAAGTAAAAATCAACTCAAAATGTGGTTATACAGTTGTTTTTTTTTTTATTTATTTACCCCATGTTCCCAATTTTCCAACTTATCCTAAGTGAATTTAATGATGTGATTTGCTTTTTCAGGGTGGCCGAAAAGCTCTGTATATTGCAGCGAGAGGGAGTTACACGGCAATCGTAGATATGCTAATAAGAGTTGAGAGGGACCAGATGAGAAAGGTAATTTTCTCACAGAAAAGTTGTAATGTCTAAGAATTACGTAAATAAGTGAAAAACAAAATAAAACAATTGCAAGATGTGATGCCAAATTTTTACAACAGAATTGTTCACTCTGCAAGTAAAGGAAAGTCTACTGAAACTGCTTTCTCCTTTTCTGAGCATTATGTTACATTCGAAGCAGTTCATCCTTGTTGATATTTTTTTTTCATATAAAAATATTTAGAACATTTTTCGAAATTTTTTAACTTGACCCAACATAGGTTTCATTGATACACAAATGAATAAACTGTTGTGCGGACATAATAAGCAACAAAATGAAGTTTTTAAGAGTTGTTTTTGAAGGACAGTCTCATAAAATGTTTGAAGTGTTAGCTCGCATTAAATGATAATCGTAAAATCCAATTACTTACAAATAAAGCGTAAGTGTCTCCGAAGTATGATCTCTCTGTTATTTCAAGGGGAATTTTCGTCTTTTTAGTCATTTCAATCTTTTCTAAGCATTTCTGAAAACAAGAAAGAAAAGGCTAAAAATTTGGTAGCTAATTTATTGCTCTTATCAACTTGACCCACGCAACGTCATTACACAAACTCAAAAACAGTAAAAATCAGCGAAGAATATAAGCAGCTTCTTTCGAGTAAATCCGTACATTCTAGTCAAAGAACACAGTAGCATCTCAGCTTGATACAATTACTTAAGCGTCCTATACGACAGTTGGAAGCAAGTTATAAAAATTAACTTGGGTGCACAGGAAACGATTTCTTTAGGATAATTCTCTTTCTCTCTCTCTCTCTCTCTCTCAAAAAAAGACAGGCTCTCCTGCTTTCGTAAATCAAATCAGTCCAAGTCTGTTGCTTCTCGTGAAACTCTCAATCCTAGGCACATTCGAGAATGAAAGCCCTTGTATCAACTTAACCCTGTATAAACGCACCCCGTTCTCCTCTACATTCCATTCCAAGAAATTAATAGCGTATCCACTTTAAACTTCTCATGAAGGTTTGAATTTCTTTACACATTTTCTCCTCCGCAGCCCAGCCTCTCAGAGTGTTCGGAGACGCTGGACCCCGAGCCCAGTGCGGAATTGGTGCGCCACCGGGAGCAGCAGGCCGAGGCGCAGCACAAGTCCATGCGGGAGTTGTTGTGGGCGCTGTCCAAGAGCCACCTGGAGCCGCACGACTGGAAGCGGCTCGCCCGACACTGGGGGTTCACCGAAGAGCACATCAAGGCCATCGAGCACCAGTACACGGGTGAGCAGTCTCTCCTTCTAGTCAGGGCTAGTGTCCATTGAAATGTAGGACGCCTCTTTTTTGTACCTATGTAGTACACCCACCATTGGATGAACACTTCCAGTGAATGAACACCTCGTATTTTTCCTAAAAAAATAAGGTTTTGAGGCATTTTTCTTAGATGAATTCGCAAAACTAACTTCTTTCTACACATTTACCGAAAGAAAATGACTAGAAAATACTGCATTTGTTCCCTGGTCGGGGTGCTCATTCACTGGGTCTGGGTACTTTTTTTTCATTTTAACCCCCCATAACACCTGATGCACAACCATAAAAGCTCTCTCAACTTTTTTTTAAACACTGCGTTTCTCATCTGAAGTGTTTTTACAGTCATGTGGAAAATGCTACTATTTTTTCCGACGCTATGAATTTTTGAAATTCAAAATTTGCTTAGGTGTTCATTCACTGGTCTGTCTACAGTATTTAAGATTTTTTGGTGGTTTCTGTATAAGTTTGACTTTCTAATTTCGAATCTGTCGAGTGAGAGACGCCGAGCCTTGAGCGTTTTCAGGAAAATAGTAAAATTCAATATGTCGGCCTAAAACATTTCAGTGCCAAATTTTTAGGTATAAATCATTTTTCAAACTATAATGGGTGTAAAAACAAAAGGTTTTGGCAAAGATAAACATTTGCAAAGATATTTAGATAATGTAATAGGTATTTGTGCCGATAGATGGAAGGGCCCACTTGGGACACTTGGTAGCAAGGAGGAAATAGCAAGAAGTGTGAGATCATACATTTTGATTGAAATAAACACATGTAACAACAAAATGACTGCGCAGTATAGAGTGACGTGAGAGAGGAGCAGAGAAATGGGAAAAGATAAGCTATGACACTTTATGACATAACTGGGAGAGATTAAAAAATTTTGGAAGAAAATGTGACATCTTTTATACACATCTCCAAGCACAAAAGTGATAAAACAAAAGCAATTTACTAAAACGTGATGAAATTTTCACAATTTGAACAAGAGAAGAAGCAGTACTAAGCAAAATTAGTTTTCAAAAATGCAGTATAAACATTAATACTCCTAACTCAAGCGAAAGGTCACAAAAAGATTAAATTATGCGTAACAATTCATGTGAAATACACACAAAAGTTTTGTACATATAAATGCAATCTTCGAAAAAAATAAGAATGAAAACAGCTGTTACTTTTCATTTGCTCCACAGTGTATTATTTATGGGATAGATAGAAACAAATTCATTACACGTCAAAAATAGCTGTGAAGGGGAAATTCACAAGTAAACTATTTTTAGTAATCCTCCACATGAAAAGTAAAATAAGATCAAACCAGTTACTTCGCATTTATAGACCTGCTGGAGAGGAAAATGTAAAATCACTCAACTTAAAAGATTTTTTAAAAAGTTAAATATAGATCAAAATTAAAAAAAAAAAACTTTTTCAGTGTTCTCTTCAGACAATGATGGCAGCTACACAGTTGTTTGAAAATAAGCAGAACTCTCAGAATCTTTTTACATATTTTACCTAGTCATCACCAAATATTGAGTTTCAAACATTACCCAGCGAGTGGTAATAGAGTTCGTTTCCAGCTAGCCCGTGTTTCCTTTGACCCCAACTGACTTTGAATTGGAATAAAATTGGAAAACATAATATGGCGGACAAAACACTTAACTAGTCCCCCTTTAAGGAGCCCGACAAATAATGTTCTGTTTTATGTAATATTGAAAACACACTTAGCACTAGAAAAATAATTTTTCACTGCACCTAATTCAATCCTAATTTTCATTTTTATTCGCAGGCAAGTCAAGCTACAAAGAACACGGTTACCGAATGCTGCTAATATGGTTGCACGGGGTTCCTTCCAGTAAGCATCCACTCAAAGAGCTTTATGAAGCCCTCACTGCCATTAACAAAAGGGAGGTGGCAGGTAAAGGATACTCCTGTGAAACATATTCCATTGTTAAATTACCCCATTAATGCCTAGCGTCCCTTTTTAGGGAGGGTCCAAAAAAGGGTCTGAATTTCCCCAAAATGAACATTTCAACCAAATAATAGTGTTCAATTAGTATTTTGGTATTGTTTCAATTCATTATTAACAGATTGCAGCACATAACCATTGTAAAGTGTGTACTGTAGCAGTTTCAATATGATCTTTATCAAAAATCACATCGTTCACAATCAAGAAAAAAAAGCTAAGTTTTCAAAGTTATTCCCAGTTTATGTTAATTGCTGATTTTATTTCTTCTTATAAAATGTCTTTTTAAATATTATATCGTAGGCAGAAAAAAAATTTAGTAAAACAAGTATGAACCCTCTGGGGTCTGTCGTAACTTTAAAGGGACGACTTTTCTTTCCTAAATAAAAAAATAACTTTTTACATGATGGATGGAGATGACTGGTAAAGATATATTCGTATGAAACATATTTCATTGTTAAGTTAGGTGACAGTATAATTTCACAGATTAATATTTCTTTTTTCTCAACTCTTATGCAGTTACTTACATATGGTAATGTATGTGAATGAATTTCTGAGAACTACTAGGCTAAAAAAGATTTTAAGCTATTCAAAAGTGTCTTATGAAATAAATTTCAACAGTGTGTGAACAACTCCAATTTTCATGAAAACTAGAAAATTACATAGACCTTCTGACGCATTCAAATTTTACATATTTACTGGCTTAGTTCATGAATTCGGTGATTTCTTTTTTCTTTTCATTTTGATGTGACTATTAATTTTTGTTGATTGCTTTTTTTTTTAAATTGCTTTGAGTTTTATTGCTTTTTTTTTTAATTTCAACAATACAGAGGCTTTCCACACATTTTCAGATGACTTTAAAAAGCTGTAACAAAAATTGATTTGTTGTAAAAGAAATAACTGCAATTGTACTAAGTTTTTCAAAGTCAAAGTTATCGTTTTAGTTTTTTAGCACTTATTATAAACATAGATAATTTGAATTAATTTGTGCTTTTATCTAAATTTTTAATTCCCATAACGATGTAAGATCCAATATAGCAAAAATCTTTCTTCGAAAACAAAAGTGCTTCACATTTGCTTTCAACTCGGTACTTAGAGCACTTATTTACAAAAGTAAAGCTAGCTGAAATCACTGTCAAATTAGTGTATATATAGGGCATGTTACAGATTGGTGAACTTACAACGTAAATGATGAGACACGACAAAACGTCAATAAAATGTCAAGTTGGATTGTAAAATTTTAGCAGATACATATTTGTTCTTTGGGACACAGAAATTCTTGCTTTGATTCCATTACCTTTTGTAGATTTGTTCCTTGCATAACTTTGCGGTTGTGAAGTTGTTCCTTGCCTCCATATCCTACTGTATATTTGTTCCTTGCTTTCAGTTCCTGTTGAAAAGTTGTTCCTTGCATAAATTTATTGGTGTAGATTCACTCCTTGCATGCATTTCCTATTGTAAATTTATTCCTAACATTCTTTTTGTAATGTAGATGTTTCCAAAATTCGTTTTCTATTCTCTATAACAGAAAAAAAAGAGTTGTTTCTTGCATGAACTTCCTGTCGATGATTTATTTCTTGTATTAATTTCATGTTGAAGATCCAATCCTTGTATTCATTCTCTGAAGTATATTTGTTGCTTGCAATCATTTTCTAAAGTGTATTTGTTCCTCGCATTCATTTCCTATAGAGTATTTTTCCTGGTACTCATTTTCAGCTGTAGCTTTATTCTATGTTTTCATTTTCTAATGTAGATTGGTTTATTGCATCATTATCTGTTGTAGATTAATAGAAGTTTTCTTTTCTTCGTTGCAGAGAAGATTCGGCGGAAGGCCGAAGAGCCGCCGCAACCTCGCCGAAGCTGTCGTGCCAATCGGTTTTGTGCCTTCTGCTCGATCATGTGACACGAGGAATCGCCTCAGATCGAACCGTGCCTTAAGAACAAAAAAATGTCGTCTCCCAGCCTCTTCCTCTCTCGGTGCTGATCGTCTCTTCTGGACATCCTTCAGATCATTCCCCTTTTACTCATCAAATGTACTCTAATCTCGCTACTCACTTCACTCAACGTGAATCCTTAATTCACTACGTATACACCCTCCAACTGCTACGGATTTTCCATAGCTGCTACGGAAATGAGTCAAATTAAGTTCAAAATAAATGTTGTAAATGATTTGGAGAAATTGACACTAAAATAATTTAAAATTTTATGACATCCATATTGGTAATTTTTTAATTTTCTTAAAACGGCGGTCGTATTAATGCTTTGCAGGTCAAAGTATAGTAAGTGCGGCCGAAGACTATGTAATCATTGTTGGAGGGTATGCTTGGTAACAAAATGGTAACGTCTATTCACTTGTTAGGCCGGTGGACGAGTTCGAGGGCTGAAATCTCTAACACAGATCTTTCAAGTGAACGGAGATATGCCGGTTTTGTCGCTAAGTGAAATAAGTCGGTGATTTACTTGGAGTGAAGTGAGTTGGAATGACTAAAGCGAGATTATGACCCCCTTCTTATGTTGTCGCTGCTTTCGGAGGATGGTCCGCTGAAATCTTAACATTCCACTCTGTGTATGAACGATTAGCAGGGTTTCTTTTTTCATCTGAATGTTTTTAAGTAATTACATAGGAAACAATAAATTTAGAATTTTTACCTTTCAAATAAATATGATCCGTAGCCAAAATCATACAATTCTGAAATGCTAAGGGACTAAATATTATATTAAACTTGAATTTTATAGCATTGATGCTGATAATGGAACTTCTGCATTAAAATACATTGATTTTAACTCACTTTTAGCTATCGATAAATTAAGGGAGTTAAATGTTTGGAGTATAGCACTAAACCAGCAATAGAACATTCAAAATTTACGTTAGAACAGAAAACATTAGTTTAACGTTGTTGCTGCAGATAAATGTGAACCATTTTGTGCACAGAAGTGCTATCTATTTAACATTAATTAAAGAGTATATTCATTATTCAACTAAAATGCTTTAAATGTAATGCATACGTTTAAAAAGTAAATTCTTTTAATAAGAATAGTACAGGAATAATGAGTGTATGCAATCAACAAACACGGAAATTCTTAAAATTGTTTTTTCTACAGTAACAAAAGAAATTGATCAAAAGCATTTTTTAACGCAATTCAAGTGAAGCAACGTACGTTTACATAAATAAGAGCAAAATATTGTTCAGATAGTTTGTTGCTTCTTTTAAACACTTTTAATGATTTATAAATTCTCGTGATCACTGTAAGCATACGTTATATTACTAGGTAATAATGCAACAAAACAAACACAAATTATTCTGTTTTTCAAGGAATTGTAGCATTTAAAGGTAATGCTTCAACTTTTAAGAACAGTTAGTGCGATAAGAAATATGTATATAACTGTACCTCAAAACTTGAACTTGCATTTTGCATTCCGGGAAGAGAAGAGACACAACTCAGAAATTTCGAAAAACCTGTGTTTGATTTAAATACTAAGTTTAATGCTCTTTCTTGCTGCAAAACTATCACAAAGGTAGTTTACACAACTGGTGTGTGGTGACATAGAATTGACATAATAACCAGTGACACATCACTAAAATTTCGAAATTTAGAAGAACAACTTTCAGACTTTGTGTAAAGTATACTATTAATTTGAGTACAGAAAACAAGAAAAAAAAACTAATATCATTGGAGTGTTTGAGAATAAAACAGGTAAAAGTAGTATTGCGTAAAACCTTTACTTCATCCAATGGTACTTTTTTTTTTAGTTTTCACTTTTGTTTCCAGGACACAACATATACTCGATTAAGAATGGTTATTCAGAGAAATTATCACCCAAATTAACTCAAACACACAAATTACTCATGACACATTACTAATTACTCATGACACTAATTACTCATGACACATTATACATTTCATTCGGATAACTAAAACAAAAGCATGGAAAAGAAACATTCAAAGGACCATCCTCTTGTGCAGTAAAATAAGAACACTCTTTCAATTTGTGTGCGGAACATTTTAGTTTCCTTGTGTGGGTTATTAGTGCTCGTAATATTTCTAGATACGTTTATAGATATTTTGGACCAAAAACGAGACTTACATAACGAGACCCTTTCAAAGTTTAACGTTATCAATTTCAAAAGCTCTCAACTCATTTCACTCAGTCTCATCCACTTTACTTGCATAAACCACTTCGCTTGGTATAACAAAAACTGTAATCTCTGTTCTCTTGAAAAGTCTGAAAAAGAATTCAGCAGTAGATCCATTTAGCATGGCTACCAATCTACCAATAGGATTCTTTCATGCAAAATCCAAGACTGGGCTTTCAAAAATTCTCATCAAAACTCTCAAGATTATGTAACTAACAGTATTTTTTTTAAATATTCACTTTTTTGTAATTGCCACTTATGTAGCTAGATGATTATTAATATTGAAACTGATAAGTAAAAGAGTATAGCAGTGCCATCTTTGAAAAAAATCAGTACTAAAATTGATCTCTCTTTTTCTCTTTTCTGTCAGTTTATTCCCTCCCAATACAATTCGTTTATATAATCTCAACAGTATTGACATGACCCATCCGTTCTAGATTTTTTTTATCGAAAGAATACTAAATCCAAATATTATTTCTGTTTTTATTATGTTTTACCGTTAAAATATTTAATAAATGGATATTTTTCATCAGTAGAATCAAGAATTTCAAACACAATCTCGAGAAACCTAAGAAAAGGAAAACCCCAAGATCTTAGGGTTAAACTCAAGCTTTAGCAGCCCTGCCATATCACAGTGTGAACTCTTCTATTTCACTTCCAAGTGAACGGAGCTGACTTGAATAATTAACTTTTTTTTTTTTTTTTACAGAAACGCTTCACTTAGAAATCGGAGGGGGGGGGGGGGATTTTGAACGGATATTGCTGTTTTTGTTGTCAAGTGAATTATAGAAGTGAATTGACTCACGTGGGGTGTAGTGGATTGGAGTGAGTAAAGCGAGATTAGGGCCTAACCAGGAAACTGTATACGATAGTGTAATAATGAACACTTTTTGAATAGGTAACAATAGAAAGATAATAAAACGTTTTTCTGGATAAATAAATTATTTGCCCTTGTGTCCCTGTTATCGGTATATAAATATTTAAAGTCTGACAAAAGTTTTAAAAATGGCCAATTTAGCGAGTTTCGGTCAATAATAGAAGACATCTTTCATAGGGTTTGCAGACAGCTGTCCTGTCACATGCCGATGGTGAACTCGCCTGGTAACTTCAACTTCTCACCAAGTCTTTAAATTTAGCGATATTTTTTTTAATTTCGGCAGATTTTAAGAGTTTATATCTCTTCAACGAGATCTGAGGGCAAATATTTCTTTGCCAAAAAATTTTCTAAACATGACCTTTCGACTGTTACCTATTTCAACTTTTTTTTCGTTATTATACTACGTTTTTAGTTTCTTCATAAGTACTACCTAGGTGTGAGAACTGGAAATTGTTATAGGAGTAATTGTTACAGAAATTAGTCAACATAATTCAGGATCAAAAATATTTTGCGACGAGAGTTTATCATGTATAGCTGTATCCTCTAATAGTTTTAAATCAGTAATCATTATGGATGAAATTAGAATCTAACAGGTGAAACTATAGTTGTTCCATTGTTCGTATTGTGCTTAAGAATTTTTGGAGATGTTAACTTCAATTATCGTTGTTCAACTTTTCAAAGTAACGCATCTCTTTGAAAGTGAAAAATAGATGCAATTTTACATCAGAGTATTCACTTTTTATAGGTACGTATACAGACTTAAACGCAGAACATGTAGTAAAGCTAATTAAACATTTTAAGTTTGACGGAATATTTTATTCTGATTAAATTCTTGGAAGAATGCTTTTATACAATTAATATTTAAATTTATTTGTTTTTCTTTTATGTCATCTCTAAGTTTTTGTGATGATTTGCTTTAGTACTTTATCTAAAATCGTAAAAGGTAGCTTTTATACCTGGTTCAATCCTTTTAAATACCATGAGAGAATTTAGCTAGTTTCAAGTTTATATTTGTGCAGATTAAGGTAAATGTGTATTTTAACGAACCGAAATGACAGTTCCATAGAGTTTTGATTCAACTAGAGTGCGTTCCTCAAAGAAGAAACTGGTGGTCAAATCAAAGAGCGAAGGTTTTTTTTAACTTGACATCCTTCCCGCCACATCAAGGTGAAGTTGAAGTAAGTGTTTGGCAAAGTTTGGGAACTTCAGACCGTTGCGCTCCGCCAAGTAATAGTAATCAAAACCACTTTACCACTCTCACGTGTATAGGGAAAATAAAATCCAAGTGCTCTAGTTAAATTGTAGTTCTATGAAATATTTTAGGTGAAAAGAGTATGCTCAGAATAATGATAGTTTAGTTGTGTTAAACGCTCTTACTTACCAAAAATCAGAAAACCATTAACTTTTAGATGAATTTAAAATTAGATATAAATGTATACTATACGTTTGGTGGTATGCCCTAGGGTTTCTCAATTGCTGGTTCGGCATACTAGTTAAAAATTGACCGGTCATCGAAGATTTTAACCACTTCAGTTTAAAAAAAATTCATTATCCAAAATAATAACAGCAGTAATAACACCAATTTATACAAGACTTTAATTTGATTTTTAATTACTTTCAGTATTTTCTTAATTTTTCTCAAAGTTTTATTTAGCTGCGTACAATAATTGCAATGCTAACCTTTCTTTATACCTGAGTACAGTTATTTGAGTATATGAATTATAACAGAATGTTCCAATCAGTATATGAGCTTTTATTTCGAAAGCGGGGCCAGTCCATCTTTGAAAAAAAAAATCTATATTTTGTGATAGCTTGAAAACGTTTCGTGATTGATTAAAACGGAGTTCGCTTTTTAACTCATAAGTAGTCATAAGTCAAATCCAAAATAAGTCACAGCAAATCGTTGAAAAGCAAAACGACTTATTGTCTCATTAAATGACGATATTACGAGGTTACGATTACCGATTATGCGATATTAAATACCGATTCGAACCAAGGTTGAGAAACACTGATCTACTCTGAACAGAAAGAACTTAAACACTGCATTTGAAAGTAAAAAACGAATTCCATCATGCTGCATCACTGACAATGTTTCGAGCAGAGAGTATCTTAACTTCGCTTGCTCCTTTAAACATATTTTCATCCGCTTCGAATAAACACTAAATGAAAACGAAAAACTTGCGCTGATCTAATCATCGAAATTTAGCAACATGTTTTAGGACAAATACATTGCAACAAAGTATACTGTATTTGCTTATTTTCGAAATGGAACACTAAAACGTTAAAATATTTTTCTTTTATGCAATTTAATTAATCACTAGTAATTAATCAACAAGTACAAGTATTCCTTTATTTGCTTTTAATCTTTCAAATTTTACCAAGCTCTTTGACAATATGACACACTTTTCTAGAAGAAAAAAAGTGAAGTTAATACATACCATGATTTTTTCTTTTAGTCTAAATGAATTTTACTTAAGGACTGTCTATTAATGATCTCACACTTTTTTTTGACATGTTTGAAACCCCGCCCCTCCTCCTTTTTTCACTCATTTTTAACACTTCCCCTTTAGCCCCTCTACTTGTCACATGTCAAGCTACATTACATGCACATTAGGGTGAGTCGAAAAAATCGATTTTTTTATTTCGAAATCGCATTACCTCTCAAAAGTTGTGGTTTAGTATCCACAACTTGGGAAAAATAAGAAAAAAATTCTAAGTTGACGTCTTCGGTTCGCGCATGAGGCGTTGGAAAAAATATGTTAAAAATGGAAATTTTCAAAAAAAAAAGAAAAAAAAAACTAACTTTTTATAATGCAAATACCATAAGCTGTAAATATTTTGTGCATTTTTAATCTAAAAAAATATTTTATAGCTTTTACATACGATCTTTAGTTTGCACATCAGCCTTAAATTGGGCTAAAATCGCTTACAATGTCAAATTTCGAAAATATCGATTTTTTTTAATTTCGAAATCGCATTACCTCTCAAGAGTTGTGGTTTAGTATCCAAAATTTGGGAAAAATAAATCAAAAATCTAAGTTGACTACTTCGGTTCGCGCATGAGGCTCAAAGTTGGAAAATATATGCTAAAAATGGAAATTTTCAAAAAATAATTTGAAAAAAAAAAGTAATTTTTTTCTATCAAAACTGTTCTAAATTGTTAGTAGATAACATAAGTTGAACCCAAAAAATTGTATATAACTTTTAGAAGATACATTCTGTTTGTGCATAAGGCTCAAGATATGAAAAAAAAATGTCAAAAACTGAACCAGAACGCACTATGTCGGCGCTGTGCCGGTATATTTTTGTTCTACAGCCGACTTTTCTGGACATTACACATATTCTAGGAGACAGTTCAAAGTCCCTGCAGTCTGCACTCCCTTTGGTTGTCACTTAGTCAGCTAGACCCGCCACACAAACAGCATCTTTAATTAGCAACTGAAAGTGAATCAAAAAGTGCAGCGTGTTTAGCTTTGGGTGAGTTTTTTTTTTTTTTTTTTTTGTAACTTTATAGCATATTTTTATGCTCATGTTTTGTTATACTGTTCTCCGTTCTCCGAATAATAAATAATGGAACCCCGGAAAACTTCTAAACGTTTAATTATTTGTCCGTTTTTTGGTGTACCGAAAGGGTTAAGTCAAAGTGTTTTAACCACATGTGCAGATGTGTTGTTAACTTGCTTTGAAGAAAAATCGCAATCTGTAAAAGGCGAACCTTTTTCAAGGATTTCAGATTGCATAGCTCATAGAAGAAATTTACTGCAAAGCTTCTATACCAACGGTCAGTCATGTACGTATTGTAAAATTGATAAAGGATTACCATAATACTACACTTTGAGAAAGTCATTTAGTCGTGATAAAGATAAATTGAACTTCAAGACAAAACTCAATCATTTTGTTAATTAAGCGAAGTCTAAACTTTTTGACGTTGCTTCTTTCAAGTGTGCAATGAATTTTTCGTGTTCTTGTGCTAAAAAGCCAATCTCTTGTAGATGTACACTATACATCTGTATATTGGTATAGAACGCACATTGGTATTACCACTGTACATTGGTATAGAAGCTTTGCATTCTTCAATTTCTTCTATTTAAGCAGATATGCAATCTGAAATCCTTGAAAAAGGTTCGCGTTTTACATATTGCAATTTTTCTTCAAAACAAGTTAACAACACATCTGAGGGTAAAACACTTTGACTTAACCCTTTCGGTGCACCAAAAAACGAACAAACAATTAAACGTTTAGAAGTTTTCCGGGGTTCCATTATTTATTAGTCGGAGAACGGAGAACAGTATAACAAAATTTGAGCATAAAAATATGCTATAAAGTTACAACAAAAAACCTCACCCATACTGTTTGTTTGGCGGGTCTAGCTGACTAAGTGATTAGTCCAAAGGGAGTGCAGACTGCAGGGACTTCGAACTGTCTCCTAGAATATGTGTAATGTCTAGACAAGTCGGCTGTAGAATAAAAATATACCGGCACAGTGCCAACGTAGTGCGTTCTGGTTCGGTTTTTTTTTTTTTTTTTTTTTCATATTTTGAGCCTTATGCACAAACAGAATATATCTTCTAAAAGTTATATGCATATTTTTCGGTTCAAATTATGTTATCTACTAACAATTTAAATCAGATTCGATAGAAAACAATTACTTTTTTTTTCAAATTATTTTTTGAAAATTTCCATTTTTAGCATATATTTTCCAACTTTGATTTTCATGCGCGAACCGAAGGAGTCAACTTAGATTTTTTTTTATTATTCTTCCCAAATTTTGGATACCAAACCACAATTTTTGAGAGGTAATGCAATTTCGAAATGAAAAAAATCGATATTTTCGAAATTTGACATTGTAGGCGATTTTAGCCCAATTTAAGGCTGATGTGCAAACTAATGATCATATGTAAAAGCTATAAAACATTTTTTTAGATTAAAAATGCACAAAATATTCACAGCTTATGGCAATTGCATTATAAAAAGTTACATTTTTTTTTTCTTTTTTCCTTTTGAAAATTTTCATTTTTAACATATTTTTTCCAACTTTGAGCCTCATGCGCGAACCGAAGACGTCAACTTAGAATTTTTTTCTTATTTTTCCCAAGTTGTGGATACTAAACCACAACTTTTGAGAGGTAATGCGATTTCGAAATAAAAAAATCGATTTTTTCGACTCACCCTAATGCACATATTTTGTAAAAAATGTTTTATTTTACCCAAAATGCTAGAGGTCACACTTCTTATTACTCTCCATGGGCATCCGTAGGGGCTACAAGGGGGTACACTTGTACCCTCTGAATTTTTTCAGAAAAAAAATTTTTCTTTCTACCAAAAACAATTACAAAATTTATTTACAAAACATTTTTTTAACTTTTTTTTTGTGATTTTTTTTAGTACAAAATATTTTTAGCAATTGTTTTAGTACAATTTTTTTTCTGATTCCTTAGAACAAAAAAAAAGTAATGTTTTTTTTTTCCAGTAATGTTTTTTTTTTTTTTTTGCTTATTTGAAAAAAAAAATTTAAGGAAAAAAAATCTGATTTTTTTTCAGAAATTTTTCTTTTAGTTCGGGTGCACCCCCTCTTTCTCCGGCTTTTGATTATGCCAGCACCCATGTTACCCACTCCTTTTCCTCCCCCCCCCCATCGCCACAAATTGTCATAATTTTACGCCCCCTGAAAGAGCGACATCATTTGGGGACGACCCCTTAAATACTCTGCAAAAACTTTTACTGCAATACATAAAGAAAAACACATAAAATGATATATAAAAACAACACGTGTTTAACTACTTTTTGTAATTTTAATTAATTGCATTTACGAAACATTCATTAAAGAATTTTTTCTTTTTTATCAACAAACTAGTGTTACAAACCTTCTATTTTAAACACAAAGCTTTTCAAAACACATGTACTTTTTTTCGCATAAAGTTATTCATGAATAATAATAACAATAAACAAAGTTATTTATACAAATTTCTATCTGCTTTGATGTTTTTGCATTTGGAAACATATTTTTTTAACATCCTACTCAATGTTAAAATTCCTTTAAATTGAATGAATGTGTGTGATAATAAAACGTACTTGCAATCCTGTTAAACTTCGGTAATCAACCATAACCTATTCTCCTGTAGGACTCATATTCCCAGTATTGTTGAAACGTATGCTAATGTGTATAAGCATACAATTCTTTTGTATAGTTGTTTGGAAAATTGATTTTGTCAGAATTTATGCATCTTATGTAATATAGATGTATAAGTCTTTTGAAATGAAAGTGTGACAAGAAACATGAGCAAACATTTTTACGCACAAAATACTGATTCAAGACGACTTACAGATTGTGAGAAATGTTTGTCACAGTAAATTTAAATAACAATCAAAATACTTGTTAGGTTTACAAAATAAAAACATAGGGAGCATGAGTAATGTATGTGTAAGAATTGTATAGATTAGCTGACAATGAAAAGTTTATGTTAATTATATAAACGTGTGAATTAATTATAAATACATCAATTATTTATCTGTTACATGCTTCCTAAGGTTTTTCTTTTAAATCTAACAATTATTTTACACTCACGAAATTTCCGGACAATTTGTTAGAAGTTATGAATTAGTGTGAGGTCTTAAATCTACATGAGGCTTAGGGAAATTATTTTACACTTTTTGGTCTTCTTCAATAACGAGATAATTCAAAATAATTTTCATTAGCTTAAATTGTAGTGGCTCTGTCGTTGGGGTTTGATGAGACAAGTTTTTTAGCCTACTTTCATGTTAAAAATAAAAGAAAGACTAAAAAGCATTAAAAGTAGCTTAATGCATCTAAAAAATATCGCCAAGTCCAAAAAATATCGCCAAATCCAAAAAAAAAAGTCAAAAAGAAATAAGAAAAATTAATATTTCATTCCCGTATTTACATTTTCGATTTGAACAATTTTTCGTTCAACATTGAACCATTCGAACAAGCCCCTAAAAACTTTTGAGTGAACAGTGGGATTTAAACAAACTTTTTTTTTTGTTCGAATGATCTCAGCAAGGATACTTCATTACCATATTTAAATTTTGAACATTTTTTCGTTCAACATTGAACCGTTCAAGCAACCTTTCCCCACCTAATAACTTTTAAGTGAACCGTCCGAATTGAATAAACTTTTTTTTGTTCGAAAGATCTCGGAGATTCTCATTCCCATAGTTCGCTTTTTGATTTGAACCATTTTTCGTTCAACGTTGAACCGTTCAGAAAAAAACTTAACATTAGCGCCTACGGGGAAATTTAAGTTAAATGTAGATCCTGAGCTTAAAGGCGGATTTCCTTCAAACTAATTTTGTAAGGAAATGGTTTTGATAAATAATGCATGTAAAGTACTTTTTTGGATAATCTTATGTGAGGACTGACTCCGACTCCGTAAACATGGCGGAAATGCAGGCTCAGAAAAAAAATGACTGCCCGTGCAGACGATTTTTTGTTTATTTATTTATCTGTTTTGTTTTTATTATTGTTATTATTATTTTAGCAGACGATTTTTTTTTGTAAAAATTTTTTTATCATTCTCGCGAGCATTTTATTCTTTATTTATATTTTTCAACTGGCAACGGATTAAAAATGAAATTCGAGATATTTTATTAACGAACGAATTTTTTTTCCTTTCTGTGTATGTTCTTTGTGGTGCGAAAAAACGTTATTTATTCGTTTATTTACTTTTTACGTGTCTATTTCATCTGATGAGATTGGTATATTTTGCATTTAGAAATCAGGTTTAAGTGCTAAAAAGGTATGTTCGACATAATTTACAGTCTCTGATAATCAAGATAATATTGATCAGATGCTAAAATGCCGGTGTCGATGTACGGAAGAGTATGCTCGTTTAGTTCTTGACAGAATTTCTTGTTAATTGTTGAAAAAAATGAAGAATGTTATTTATGAAGTTAATTGTTAAAAAAATTAACAAATTTCTTTCAAAGCTAAATTTAAGCAAGCCTAAATTTGGGCTTTTGTAGACCCCCCCCCCCCTCTGACCTGAAAATTTCAGCTTAGAGTAAGTTTTATTAAGATAAGACAGCGTTTCAAACCTCTTCATTATGTATCAAATTTTAAATTAATCAGTAAGTACCTACACATCAAACACCTATTTATGCCTGCACATATTTATCAAATCATTTGCACATTGCTCTAAACTTCTTCATTACGTAAGTATGAAGGAGAATTATTCTTCCTTCCATGCTTTACACGCAGAACTAATTGGTTATTTAATTTGTTTTACGAACTAAAATGAACTAAAATACTGGTTCGCAATATGTACATTGATTTATTTGTTTATACGAATTCCTGGCTTTGGCACTTTAGCCATTACAAATCGTCAGACTGTTGATGGCAGGGCAGGGACAAATTTTACGCAAACCAAATTTTAAAATCTCAGTTTGCACCACAAGGAGTCTTGTCTCATCACACCCTTAATATACAATGAAACAAAAAGGAAAGTGAATTAAGTTTTTCAACCAGCGCAAGTTTGCTCATGCTTCCTGCCGATTTCAAGTAAACAACTTAAATCTGAGTGTCATCAGCTTCAAAATCTTCCTATTTATTCCTAGAATCAAGTAAGAGATTTAAGATCATTTGAGAGAGTCAACAGTTATTCCAACATCAAATGTGTCTTTCCCTATCGCGTCATTTTAATCTTTAGCCAGAAGTGGATTGCTTTCACGAGAAGAATAACAACCAGTCTGCTCACTGGTTTTGTTACTCAAGCTATATTTCGTTTTTCGTGCTGTAAAGATGATGCTGAGTAGCGTTACAGCGTGGTCCTAATACACTAAGCAATGAGCTGAAAAATGTTGACTTCCCTTTTGAGGACTTCAGTGAAAAGGGACGTGTTACTGGCTTCTATTTCAGTTGAAAAACTTTTGCGAAGCTACTATAAAAGGAACCCAAACTCAACTCACTGCCAATATGCCTTCCCTATTAATCCGAAAAGAAGTAAACATTGTCGAAGTCATGGATCAATTTTTCAGCACCACACTAGAAGCGAAGTTAGTTTTGACGTTGAATAGCTTTTTATAAAAAATGAAGTTATGCCTTTCTTGGACATCATAACCAAGCCCGTCATTTAGGGGGCAGGGGGGTCAATTGCCCCCCCCCCCCCTGGCTTTGAGAAGTCAATGTATTTACATATAAAGGGGCGTGGTTTTAAAATGCCATTAAAAACAAATGGTTGATTAACAAGATATATTAAACAGAAATTGCATTGTGTTTGCAACCTTTGCCCCCCCCCCCCCCTGGAAAAATTTGAAATGACGTCCCTGACCATAACCCACACATTAAGTCATCCATAAATTTCATTTGCAATATTTTTGATTTTAAATATTCTACATCAGTAGTGGCAACCTACCGACGGCCCGCGGGCTAAGAGGTTATCTCTGTAAGGCCTGTAGTTATTTTCAATGTTACAAATCGAAAACTATGTTCTGGAGACTTTCATAGAAAACGATCATCTTCATTTGGTATAACTACTGCCCTCGAGTTAAAAAAAAAATTGTTGGGCATCGTTGTTCCAGAGCAGCGTTATTTTGTTGTAGCAACAGTTATATCTTCTTCAGCAAGCTATCCACTTCTCCTAATTGTAATAAAGGCCCTCTTTTCTGGATAACAGGACTATCGACTGTGAAGAATCGAAGTCATTGTATTTTAATATGCTGTTTCTTAAAAATGAATAAAATTTGTTTACTTCTTTCATCTAGTACTTCTTCATTTTTTGAGCTGCAACAATTAGAAAGATAATTTCTAATTGAGGATCAAGACCTCTTTTTGTAGCTGTTGTTCATTCCAGATGATTTTGCTGATGGCTAAATCAAGTCCACAAACCCAAGACGCTTCAGAAAATAAATAAATGAGGACTGGTGTTTGAGCAGTGCCTCTAAAAACCAACCAACCATTTACCAAAGTTGGTTGATCATCAACACTCTCAAGACAAACCTGCACTGAGTTACATTAGGTGCACGTTGATACTTTGAAACATTGAGGCTTCATTTGAAAGCACCATTTTTCCGCCCAAAGCTAACTGGTACAGTGACTGCGATAGTTGAGTGAAAAAGAAATTACAAAGATAGATTTAAACGAAGCTACTGTACTTTGAAGTTTAAAAGATTTGCCCCCCCCCCTTTTTGAAATAAAACTAATTTTAAGTACTAATGTTTAATTAGATGACTTCATCAGCTTTAATGGTGACTGATCACCTAAAGCTTGCTAAATAACAATTAGAACCCTGATAGAGTCGAAACATTTCTTGGCATTTGAAAATGTTACCAAGAATCTCAGTAATCAAAATTTTCTCCCATTTGACAGTAGAGCTCAAACAGACTTAAAATAGGGAGAGAGGTGGGACACAGTGAACAAAAAGGACATTTTTGGTACATTGTTTCTTTGTTAATTTGAGATTATGAACGAAACAAGTGCTATACATGATAAATAAAACATTTGCTAATATTTTCATGCAGTTAACTCCTTTCTTCAACAGTGAATTCCAGCCAAAAAAATAAGTCTAAAATATGTTAAATTTTGTTCACATCTACCCCAGTAGGCGGGCAGTTGTAAACACGGATACATAAATGGAAATAAAATACACCTAAGCATATTTTTAAGTATACTGTTTATTACACATTAACAAACACTTACAATGAAAATATCAAGATATGTATTCAACATGATTAATTAACTCAATTCAACGAGCATTGTAGTCTTCAGGTTTAACAGAAAAGAAGCAGAAGATACAGCTCTACATGTGCCATCCAAAATTGTAGGAGGCGGTAATTTTAGCAAAATATCATCAGTGTTTACCATCGATCTATTGCCTGTTTTTGGAAACATAAAAGTTTCATTATTTTGCTTCCCCGTGAACTTCACAATTTCGCAATACGGTCAACATAGTGAATTTTTGTCTTTTATTTAGTGAATTCTAAGAGGACAAAGTAATTCATTGCTAAATTTTCAGGAGCAAGGTTGGCTTCAGCACAAATTCCTTGATAGTTGTGGTCCTCAATCTAATGTCGACTCAGTGTCACTGCTACACTTTACTGTTCCTTTTTCAACAGTTTAGCAAGTTCTAATTCTCTTCTCTTTGCAACTCTTTCAGATTTTAATTAACTATTGAATATTGAAACTTTTAATCATTTCATATTTCTTAATGAGACTATATTCAATGCAAAAAAAAAAAAATATCAACAGTTTTTGAAATTGAAATTACTAAATGCCATTATGGACACTTTTGAACTGTTTACATCTGCCCCTCATAATGTGTTCACATGTGCCCCTCATCTCAACTTAGGCCTAATTTGATAAAAACTGTTAATTTCTTCAATTTTTTCAAAACAATATAGTGCATTAAAACGTACCTTATTAATGATACGTTTACCCACTTTAAGACGAATAAAGTTCAAATCACAAAAAAAAGTTTCGGATGTGTTTTTACTCCGAGAACTGGAACATAAAAGTATATTGGCACCTTCCAAAACATAAGATCTTATGATAACTAAAAAACAAAATGGTTTAGATCTTTGAAATTTCAGGCAGGATATAGTACTTGTGTTACCATCTACATAATTTTTTTTCAGATTTTTCTCTTCATGTTAACTGCGTAAAATATCGTTTGTTCACATGTGCCTTCCTCTCCCCTACCAAGGAACCAAACCAGGCTGAGAAAAACACGTAGTAGGAGTTTACATGTTGCTTCTTGATTTTCATGACCCTACAATGAACTACCGTATCAGGTAAAAAAACAGCTAAATGGAAAGCAACCATACCAACGGATATTTTATTTATTTGGCGACTTATTTACTTTGTACATTGGCGAAGAATGAAAAATTATTCAAAGCAATTGGTGATATCTACCAGTACATGGCATCCCTCGAATTTAGAAACTATAGTTGTTGAATGTCGTCAACTACGAAATTTTTAGTTCACAACCAACAATAAATAAATTATACAGCATAAGTAAAAAATACGCCAAGTGACGCATCTTTAACCGAAAAGTACACTGCAGATAATACAAAAGACAATAGAAATTTTGCCAAAACGTTATTTTCCACATGAAGTGAATAAGGTTACAAAAGCGTTACATCATGTAATTTGAATTTATGTGCTAAAAGACTGAAACTCAATAAAAAATACTCAAACAGCGATTTTGCTTGCGAAAAAATTTCAGTTACTTCAACGTTTTAAACAAATGCAACTTCGCCAAATCTACGAAAGTGTCTTCAAACACTGGGCACCCTTTTAGCACGGCGGGTTCGAAATTCCGAGCGCCAAGGTGGGCCAAAGCAGCTCTCAGTTGCTCCCAAGATATATGTCCCTCCTTGGATGCGTCTATTAGTTTGAAATATCTCCGCAAACATTCATCCGAACATAAAAGTGGAAAATCTTTTCCCTCTTCCTCTGCCTTTTTTATTTCGAGCAAAACTTCCACCAAAAAGTCGACTGGGTCGTCAGGCTTATAACAGAAAATCATGTTCGATAAGTGATTCAAGAGCTCTATAACTTTGAAGTCTTTTAAATATTTTTCCATTTCAGATTTTAACTGTGACATCTTGGAGAAAATAGTGATGGAGAGATTTTTAGAGATTTGGGTTTAGCTGTCTCAGTCATGTTTTTTCCTTATCAAGGCTCAACCTGATGAGGTTGAGGTATAACATAAATTTTCATCATCACTTAAATTTTTGACTTAGTTTAGCCAAAGATTGACCATGTCCAAATGTTTTCAAAAATCTTCAATAAGTAATATACAAGGTAAGACCTATATTTAGAGCATACTAGAGCCGCTATATACACAGACTGAAGCATGAAGATTAAGTTTGACCACTTTGGATCCACTTAGTTACTTTTGCTTTCAATTTTCCATTGTTACGGAGCTACAGTTACCGAAAATGTTTCGGGACATTGCCGAGCTTTGCCGAATTCACTTGTTGCTAATAATTACTCACAGTGAATCATTATCAAAACGCAATAACTCGCCAGAAAAGACAACTACTCAAACACAGGCTGGATTCAAAGTGATCAAGCTTAATCTTGATGCGTCGGCTCGTCTATATTAGTGCTCTAAGAACAAATTAGAGCAGCTATACGAGTATAGGCAGCCCGACGCATCAGCTCAAGTTTGATCATTTTGGATCAACTTTTTTCTTGTTGTTGTCCAAGGTTACCAGAGTATTATTTCGGGACATTGTCAAGCTAATAATTTCTCACAGTGAAAAATTACCAAAACGCGAAAACTCAGCAGAAAAGAGACTGCTAGATCAGAAGTTGTCAAACTGAAGCTGATGCGTCGGCTCGTCTGTACAGGGGTCTTATAATGGCCTTAGAGTAAAAATAACCTGGCTGCACTATGAAGGCTACGCAGATCCTAACCACAGCATTACTACGCTGTCAGGTTAGGTTCTCCCTAACTATAAAAAAATTAATCCTAATTTCCAAGCCCCAAACTGTCCAAAGTGCCCAACATGGAAATAAATTAGAGAAATACGGAAAGTTTTTTATATCATGGACATGGGCAAGACTCGCTGTTACATAGATAAATATATAGAGAGAAATATTCAGAGATATATACCCAAGTAGCACACTTCGTTTTATAAACGTTGTAAAATGGTTATTAACGTTGTGACAACCGCTTAAAAACGTTTATAAAACGTTTAAACGTTATTTGTGCTACCTGGGTAGACATATACATAGATTGGGTGCATGGGGAAAGAGGTAAACATATATTTTTTTAAAAAATTAAATTAAGAAATATTTTTATGGGCGTTCTTAATTCATAGTCCCCTTGCTCATTTCTCTTGCTACACCACCGAGGCTATCTTTTAAATGCTCGCGACTCCATCATTTCTCCATTGCCGCTCCATTTGGAGTCGCGACCCACAATTCTAAAAAACGCTGGTTAAATATGCATCTCCGCATCTAATACCGTGGCAGAGTGGGTAATGGATGCTCTCTCACTCTCACTGGCCGGTCGCCAGCACTAACAGAAAACGTGCCAAGTTGAATTGAGGTGACGGATTTCAAGGTCAACCGTTTATGTGTATCTTATCATCCAGTTTTCAGTAATGAGGGAAAAGACGTTGTGAGGGCTGCTGAAAAAGGAAGGTATGGTTTATTTTGTGCGTTTAACTGCGAATGCATTGTAAACATAAAATATATTAGCTGCATCGAACGGGCTAGCAGTGTTCAAACTTTACCTCCGATTTTCACCTGTACTCCATTGCTAAGATATCATTGAAAACAAAACCATTCGTTTTTTGAAGTATTAGATTTTATAGGTACTCCCGAATGAATTTCAGCTCCAAACACAATTCACTAAAACACGAGGAATTTGCATCAAACATATCGTTTTAAATAATTTATGCAACAACAGTGAAACCATGAGGGCAAGGTATGATGAAATACCTCAGGGATTTCCAATTCCAAATTATTATCCTCAATACACTCATTATTCACGTAAATATTACTCAAGAATTGATTTCTCTGTCATTGTCCAGACTGCTTTTTTTCAAATACAAAATCCAATATTTTGTAATCTAATATGGCTGTTAAATATGGCTTCGTAATTATGACTTCTTTCATAAGCATACAACATTTAAATTAAAAAAAAGTAGGAAAAAATGCGCCCCTCATTTGGTTTTATCATTTCCGCAAACATCACTGTTTTACATCTTACCTTTTAGTTTTTTTATTTTGATTATATATTTTCATTAAACAAATTGAAATTCACATTATTTCTTACTTTGCATTGTGACTTTTTTAGTTCGATTAAAATGGAGGAAGCCAATAAGATTTATCTACCTTATCTTACCTTAGTGTTTGGTGTTGCCATCTAGCGACTGTCCTAGCAGTTCAACTTTCTATTCGGTGACTGATAAAAAGTAGTTTATCAATTCGACTTTTTCTAGAACTGACTTTGTTTTAATCTGCTAAACAGGAGCTGACTATGACTTTGAAGACACGAAACGTGAATTTCATTCGTAGCCTTCCCCCCCCCCTCCACACACACACATACTCCTCACCAAACTAAAAATAAACTACATCGCTTCTTCCTTAATTTTTATCACTCACGGCACACTTTAAAGTTTTAGAATTTATATCCTGTTACATAGGGGTATGGTGATCTAGTTATTTAAGGTCATTAAAATTTAATACTTCTATGGGCTAAAATTTAAGGCCAGCTTATTCACTGTAGTTAATGACTATGAAAAAGATAATTGTTCTACAAAGCCTAATACTTCTCGTTGACGAATTAAAAAAGAAAATGTTGCTATGCACAATTCTTTTTTCTTATGAATTACTAAACCTAGAATACACTAGGTGGCCAAAAGTATCCAGACACTTTCAAAAATTCACATTTTTACATATAGCTCGAAAAATAAGTGATCAATTGTTCTTTAACTTTAGTCATACAAAATATAGGCTTCACCGAACATTTCCAAGTTGAAATTAAATTACCCTTCCATTTGGGGGACGAAAAGAAGGGGGGTTGAAAGTAAAACCGCTTTTTGACCATAACTCTTCGAAAATAGCTCGGAATAAGCTGTAAATTTCAGTAATTAATTAGCATACTATGTATAATTATTGTACAAATTTTTATGAACGTACCACTCTTACTTCCGAAGATATGAAACATTTTTTTAAAAAATGGCAATTTTATTTGAAGGGTTTTTGCTCATAACACGCAGAGTTTTTGATCAAACCTTATCAAAACTTCAGGAAAAATGACAAAATACAAGAGAAAGAACATACTAAAACGGTAAATAAAAATATTAAAAATCTGATGAGATATGAACGTTAAAAGGAAATATTTTTTCACGGCGCATGCGCGAACGACAGAAATTTATAACTACAAAAATATTGTACTCTGATTTATACTTCATCTTATAAAAAAGTTTCAGTTGAATATCATGAAAATTGAAAAAGATATCAGCGATCTAGTGAGCTGTATTTCATTCATTCGCAGACAATACATAAAAAGTGAGGGTCTGTCCACAAAGAGCTATTTTTAAATTAAAGGTTATTGCGTCATCGTTCAAAACCAACGTTTCAGGGGGTGTCCGGATGCTTTTGGCCACCTACGTATAAGGTCTTTTTGGCCGAATAGGCGAAATGTGACTTCTATGCCGAATATAAATTTTCAAACTGTATACAACTTAACATTGAAGAAAATGCTCAATTGTCACCACACTATTTGTGGAGAACCCCTTGCCATTTATGTATTGTCTGCGAATGAATGAATTACAGCTCACTCGATCGCTGATATCTTTTTCAATTTTTACGATATTCAACTGAAACTTTTTTTATAAGATGCAGTATAAACCAGGCTACAATATTTTTGTAGTTATAAATTTCTGTCGTTCGCGCATGCGCCGTGAAAAATTATTTCCTTTTAACGTTCATATCTCATCGGATTTTTAATATTTTATTTACCGTTTTAGTATGTTCTTTCTCTTGTATTTTGTCATTTTTCCTGAAGTTTTGATAAGGTTTGATCAAAAACTCTGCGTGTTATGAGCAAAAACCCTTCAAATAAAATTGCCATTTTTAAAAAATGTTTCATATCTTCGGAAGTAAGAGTGGTACGTTCATAAAAATTTGTACAGTAATTATACATAGTATGCTAATTAATTACTGAAATTTATAGCTTATTCCGAGCTATTTTCGAAGAGTTATGGTCAAAAAGCGGTTTTACTTTCAACCCCCCCTTCTTGTCGTCCCCCAAATGCAAGGGTAATTTAATTTCAACTTGGAAATGTTCGGTGAAGCCTATATTTTGTATGACTAAAGTTAAAGAACAATTGATCACTTATTTTTCGAGCTATATGTAAAAATGTGAATTTTCGAAAGTATCCGGATACTTTTGGCCACCTAGTGTAGTATACTGTATTCTAATGAAACCATGATTGGCCTTATGAGGACTCCGGTTCTCTTAAGATGCTGAAGAATCGGATGAATGATACCATCCTGAGCTGCAAATGCTGCACATATGTGCAGTGTTCACGAACTGAAAGCAAGAGTAAGGAAGAAAACCAAAAATAACGACTTATCAGCGCTCCGAATATGACAAGTGATCTTTCTCATTTGCATTGAAGTAAATATAGGGTTTTTGATAATGTTTTCAGGTTTTTCGAATGCGTTCTTATTATTTACAACAACTTTATATATACCCAGGTAGCACAAATAACCTTTAAACGTTTTATAAACGTTTTTAAGCGATTGTTACAACTTTAATAACCATTTTACAACCTTTAAAAAACGAAGTGTGCTACTTGGGTATATTTATTTATTTATTTAGTTTTATATCGGGAGAGACCATGTAGTGAAAATGGCGAGATTTGACCACACAGGAAGTCTGACCCACTCTCTCTCATATTTAAACATTTATTTGACTGATGAGCGTCCTACCGTAGTAAGTTATAAAGTATAACCAAAATTTGCTTCTATTTTTTAACAATTTTGAAGTCGCATCAAGGATTAATAGTATCTTATGTTTTTTCCAAGAAAAAAACAACAACTTTTCTTGTTGCAAGCTCATCTCTCCTGTATTATTCGTCATTACGATAAACAAAATTAAATTGAATTATTTCTGTACTTAGATTAATATGCTAAAAGGCTGCATACTGATGTTTTACTTTCATTTTTTATATTAGGATCATTCCATATAAAACAAACAAATCTTCAGAAATTTTCATACCGCACCATTTGTGATTTTAACCTAATTTGGTAGGTAATATGTACCAGTATTCTGTACTTCCAAACTGTTTTATTTTTTTCTCGAATTTATTTTATTAAATAATTACTTGTCTTATGAGATTCTAATGCATGGCATCAGCAAAAATTACGTCTAAGGAAAAAGGTACCATAAATTGTTAAATAAATTTAATTTGAATCGGTTTGACTAGGGTCAAACCTTCCAGAATTGAAGTGATTCAAACCTCCTTCAATAGTCATTTTAGTAATACAATTAAAATACACTAAAATGTGTTTTTTAATTGTCTTTCTAAAATGACTATTAAAGAAGGTTTCACTCACTTCAATTCTAGAAGGTTTGATCAGAATCAAACCGATTCAAATTAAATTCATTTAACAATTCATGGTACCTTTTTCCTTAGACGTAATTATTGCTGGTGCCATGCAATAGCATCTCATAAGACATGTGATTATTTCAGCGTCAGTTTTTGAGCTTTTAATATATGTGGACCAAACCTCTCCTATGACGGATCTAACCTCCTTCAAGCGGAGACCCGGTTTGAGCACTCTTGAAAAATTAGTAATAAAAGAATTAATACACAATTTAAAAAAAAGTAATAATGTAAAAAATGGCTGGCATCTTAAGAAAACAAATAATGTCAATGTAGAAATTTTCCAAAAATTAGAACAAAATAGAAAAATGTATTTGAAAAATGGGTCAAGCCTCCCTAGTTTCCCCTATAATAGAAACGCTTTTTACATTTTGGTTTTCCTTTTTTTTTAATATGTTATGTACCAAAACAGAATTTCAAGTAACAGTATAATTATTTTCCTGTCAAATAATGTTAACTAAAGTTTCTGCACATAGAAATAATCTTTAAAACTTTTTTCAAAATGTATGAGCTTAACTCACGTTGGATCGAAATTGATGACAAAGCAATAAACTGTTACTCTGACGTAATAGGGTTGTTTTTAAAGAACAGTCTCTTAAAATGTTTGAAGTCCTAGTTAGATGATAACCGTAAATCTGATTTACAACTAATACAAGCATAAGTATGGGATATTTTCTCGAAGTAGGTTTTTCGTTTATTTCGAGCAGAATGTTTTTACTTTGATTTTTTTTATTGTTTCTAAGTATTTCTGGAAATTGAAAAGGCACTAAAAGTTCAGGAAGTAATTTTATTACACGTATCAACTGGACTCAAACATCGCAGTTACGTTAACTCAAAAAGTTGAAAAAACTGCTGTGAATCTAAGCAGCTTCCCTCAAGTAAAAGCAGTCTCATAATCAAGGAAGATTGGTATCTTACTTAATATGATATAATTACTTAAACACTCTATACGACAGTTGAAAGCAAATTGCAAAGATTTACTTAGGTGCATAAAAAACGATTTCTTTGGAATAACTCTCAAGCAAAAAAGAAAAATATAGGTTATCCCGCTTATGTTTGTCGAACCAGCCTAAGTCTGTTCTGGTCGCCCCCCTTCCCCTACATACTATAGAATGAAAGCCCTTGTATAAAATTAGCCATGTATCAACTAGACCGGGTCACTTCAATTTTTCGGTGTTGACCTTTTCGGAAACCGTGTTCCTAATCAAGTCTTATTTTGTTAAAAAAAACTGCCGAAAAACATACAGGGTGCAGCAAAGAAAGGAGTAGGGAGAGTTTTATCATTAGGATAGGTAGGGATAGTTTACTCATTTTAAAGAGAGGAGTCCTGAAGTTTTGTTATCTTACAAGTTAGTTGTCGCCATGCTTTGGACAAAGAAAGGAACGAGGAGCAACGAGCGCTCGCCGCCGAGAACTTACATTTCAAATAATCATTCGGTGGTCGCCACTCAACGTGCTTTCCGAACTCGGTTCAAAATTTATTCCGGGAGTTCCATTCCTGTCCGGTAATCGACTGTTTTTTTAGTGAAAACATTCAGGGAAAGTGGGAGCGTGGCAAAAAAAGGCCCAGGAAGTCAACGGATTTCTAGAACTCCAGAAAATATCGAGAAAGTGAGGGAGTCGTTTTTGTGCTCTCCCAGGCGTTCGCCGCTTAAACACGCTGCTGCTCTGAGGATTTCTGATCACACACTGAGACGAATTCTTCACAACGAACTCCAGTTTCATCCCTAAAAGCTTGCTGTGGTTCAACAGTTGAGTGATAACGTCTTCGTGAGAGGTGAAGTACCGTGGCCGGTGCGCTCCCCCGATTTGACAACGTGAAACAAAACTTCAAATCTAGAATAGATCAGTGCATCATTAATGGAGGCCGCCATTTGCCCGATGTAATTTTTAAATCTAGTTGAAATGAAAATTCAGAATGGGTACAATTTCTTATAAAAAGAAATAAACTGATACATGAAGTACTTTTTCTTTTATTGACTTTTCAAATCAGCAAGTTTCTCTGCTGCACCCTGTATAATTGAAACTTAAACTTTCACACGAAATTATGATTTTTTTCTTATTTTTATGAGTCACTAGCGGTACCCGCACGGCTTTGCCCGTGGTATAAAATAAAAATTTCATTTGTAAAATAATTGATATAGCAGAAGAAATGCTCTATTTTAGTTGTAATTCAACTATAATTCCTTCAAAGTATGATATAAAAATCTGGTATGGGCCCCACGCTACTTAATTTTGATGTGTAAATTTCTTAGTAGATGCCTTAAGTGCTAAAATAGTGCTTGGAGTGAGCCAGATAACAGTTCAAACATTTATATCTCTAGTTTGCCGCGAAACAATGCAAAAAAAAAATGTTTCACAATGATTAATCTCTTAAATATTGCCGATTTTAACATCATTCAGTGGATTTTTCGCAAAATATCGCCAATAGCGCCAAATTGAGTCCAAATATAAAAAGAAAGCAATTTTTTTCCCCAACTTGGTGATATGTCGCCAAATTGGCGGCAAATGCTTGACGACCAAAAGCTTGGCGATATATTGCCAAGTGGTCGGGCCAATTCATATCACTTTTGTCTGCATTGAAATGAACACTGATTTACTCCATAAAAGGGGTAAAACACCCCCTTGGAACATTCGAATGCAACCGCAAGGGAAGATGTACAAAAATAAGCCAAAAGAGAAAATAAGAACAATTTTGTTGCTCACAGAAACCAACAGAAATCTTACCAAAGTTTAAAAGAAGAAGAAAGTTTTATTTCCTAGCTTTAAAAACAAAACGAACGATGCAATAACGCAATTCATACGATATTTGGTTAATCTGTGCTTTAGGTACCCTTTTCTCGCTAAATGGGCGATAGGCGCGCCAAGCGTGGTAACCCTGGCTATTTTGCGTAGTTTCTCTCGGAGCTTTCACTTCCGCGAGACACGCAAAAACGCGCCAAGTAATGTCCCAAAGCATTTTCACCCAGAAAAGACAGGGTTGCCAGAGAATTGAAACAAATAAATACTACGTCTCCTCTAAAAAAAATATTACAAAGTAATACTGCTTCCAAACATCGCCAAAATCAATGTTGCCAAAATGCGAAATCTATGAAAATGAAAAAAAAAAAAAAAAAAATCCGCCAAATCTTTTAATTAAGTCATTAGTATATTGGAAACAGGGTTGCCGGAAAAATACTACGCTCCTTATTTGGGCCGAAAAAATATTACCGTAGTATCAAAAATACTACGTCTGGCGACGCTGGAAGAAGAACGAAACAAAAATAGGTATGAACACGTAACCATGGTAACAACATGAAAAGTTGATTTCCGTTGATAAAATAATTCTTTTCATCTTTCTTTTCAAACAAATTTTATTATCGAGCTGAACCATTTTAGAATCGTTTGGCTTGCTTTACTGAAGGTAAGCCTTGAATTTCGGGATTCTAAAAACAATTATTACAGCTCTCCTGATGATCGTAGAAACTTCGAAAAAACTTCATTTTGTGCAGAAAATTTCAAGCTTTCGAATGACATAAGACTTGAAAATGTGTTTGAAATATTTCTTCCCTATTTTATCGAATTTCCGCTAAGAATTCGAATAGAAAAAGAACGAAATGGAATGTTCGAAAAATCGCTTCGAGGTGCAAAACTACATGCTACAAACTAATTTTGTGCCAAGTGGCGTGAAAATCGACCGAAAGGTTTTGGCGCTACGCGCGTAACAGACAGAAAGACAGACACACCTTCAGCTTTATTATTAGTAGAGATTTAAGGAGCGTGCAAAATTTATTGCTAATTCAGTCATACATGAAAAGGATACTAGACCTTAAATGGTGCAATAAGTTTTTTAATCGTTGGCAAAATCAAAAATGAATAATAGTAACAATGTATGTTATTGTTACTAAAGTTAAAATTTTAATTTTAAGGTTGAACCGAAACAAGGATAGAATTGTGAATTTTGGACTTTTAAACATTTCGCCGTGCTAGCGAATATTATACGGCATAGCTTGCCCAAATCAGCATGTAATCAACGTTAAAAAGAGAATGGAAAAAAACCTTAATTGAAAGTCGGAATAGAAACTATTATCTCCCGCATACGAAGCAACTCAGTAATACGATTTTATTTTAACAGTTAGACTCTTTTTTTTTTTGCATGGATATTCAAAAGAAGCAAATGTATCCTATTTTTATTTCTCCAGCCTGTATTCTGTTACCACGCGAGAACAGTCACATTTCTTTATCAAATTAAATTATTTACCACTCTTTTAAATCCGTACCGACTATTGACAAAAAAAGACACCGTCTAAAAATTGTTTTTGTGCCAAAAATAAACTTTTTATTTCTGTTTTTTTATTACACATCACTTCAATTAACAGTATCCGAAAACTAAGATGCACTGGTGTGGTTGGAAAGAGCGCCATGTTATACACGAGAAAATTCTAAGTTCGGTCCTGCTATGGATTTTGTCGCTTTTCATTAACTTTTTTTCACCGGTTAATTTTGATCCAAATTTCCAGGAATATAACTTAAACTCATAGTTGGATTTTTAACCGCAGTTGTACTGTTGCATTAAACGCAGAAAAGAAAATGTTCATTTTAGCATGGTAATTTAGCATTGTTAATATTTCTTAAAGGAGGTTTTTTTTTTATTTTTCTAATACTTCATAAAGCCACGAAAGTTTGACCTTATTTCCTTTTCTTTTAAATCGGCGAAAATTCACCATTCACTTTGTGCATATTTTTCAAAAAATTAGCTTTAAAAAAATCGAATTCTTATTTCCTGCTACAGTGGGTCGATTTTTCATCAATAGCCGGCACAATAAGCTTTAAAATGAGAGGTAAATCGTGGAAATTGATAAAGATATGAGAAAGTTTTGACGTGGTAAACAAAACAAGCTAGAGAAATTTAAAACAGAAGATTCCAGTAAACTGTTTCTTTTTTACATGTGTGGTATACCATTTTATTTATTATTATTATAATTATTATTATTATTCCTTTTCTAGATGAACTCCATGAAATATTTGCTATTATTTTGCATCATTTTCAAGCATCACGTTGGCGCCATTAACACTGACACAAATGGAAACACTTCCGAAATTCCAACCTTACGTTTGGACAACCTCGAACTTACCTTGTCGTCAAAATTGCTACTTGACTTCTCTTCATCCAGAGGATCCATGCTGAAAGGCTACTTGGGATGGTTGCCACAGCGAAGTAACGCCAGTTACCAACCATGCGAGAAGACCGATTCCTCCACGCCATCAATCTGCGTGCAATACGACAAAGGAATGTCCCTATCCATTGTGAAAGACAACACAGATCAGTGTGAGGAAGAAACAGAAACCTGCCACGCTGTGTCTTGCTACAAAATCCACTGGACGAACCACTTGGAAGGGGCCATGGATTGTTTTGTGATTGGTGATGATTCGTGGTTTGGCGGTGGTGAGGAACTGTCACAGCGATGGCCGATGCAGACGGCCTCCAGACCGTGGTATCCTGCAGTAACTGGTGATCCTGCTCATCACCCGACTGGGAGTGTCATGGAACATCTGTGGGTATCGTCTGCAGGGTTTGCTCTAAGGGTTGACCACCATGTTCCGTTGTTCGTGAGCTTCAACGAAAGTGGGAGTGGAAAGCTTTGTTTCACGACTTCGACCAGGAAACATCCTTATAGAGAACATTCCAACACCCCGATGTTAGATTACACTATCTGCAGCGCGATGAATGTGAAAGATGTATTTTCGTATAGCATTCATAGATGGTTTAAGAAGCCAACAGGTATCCCGGAGGAGGCGTTGTTCGAATATCCAATCTGGTCCACATGGGCTCGCTATAAGAACGACATTAATGACACTACTGTCCTGGAATTCGCTGATGAAATCAAATCCTCCGAATTCCCATTCAGTCAAATTGAAATAGATGACAAGTGGGAAACCTGTTATGGGGATTTGGATTTTGATATGGAAAGGTTTCCCGATCCTGCGGCTCTTGTGCGAGAATTAAACAAGTTGCAATTTCCAGTTACACTGTGGGTGCATCCATTTTGCAGCATGGAGTGCGAGACTTTCAAAATTGGTGAAGACAAAGGATTTTGGGTGAAAGATAAGCGAGGAAGAACGCTTCAGGTGAACTGGTGGAATGGTGAAGATGCAGTTTTAGATGCCACGAACAGCGACGCCGTAGAATGGTTCGTTAAACGTCTACTGCGTTTAAAAGATGTTTACGGAATCGAATCCTTCAAGTTCGACGCCGGGGAAGTTTCGTGGCTGACTGAGAACTACAGTTTGCACAATAAATCAGCAAATACCCAACCAAATATTTTCACTCAATCATACGCGAACACGGCAGCCAGATTTGGAGGAAGAGTTGAAGTCCGAGTCGGACATGATTCTCAAGAACTACCTGTTTTCGTGCGCATGTTCGACAAATTTTCCCGCTGGGACTACGAAAATGGGCTGCTAACTCTCATTCCTACTGCCCTACAGCTGTCCCTCATGGGGTATTACTTTATTCTACCTGATATGGTAGGGGGCAATAACTACGAGTCCGTCCACGGATCATTACCAGATCCAGAGTTGTACATTCGTTGGCTTGAAGCAAATGTATTCTTGCCAGGCATTCAGTTTTCAATCCCTCCTTGGGATTATGATGAGAAAATTGTAAAAATATCAATGAAAATGATAAATCTACGTCAAAAGTACTCTCATTATCTATTGGACATCGCAAGAGAATCTGTTAGAACTGGAGAACCAATCATACGGCCACTATGGTGGCTCTCCCCCACCGACAACGACGCTCTAAACATAGACACTCAGTTCTTAGTAGGGGATGAAATTTTAGTAGCTCCTGTTTTGCAGAAGGGACATCAGAGAAGAGACATATATCTTCCAGAAGGTAAATGGCTGGATATTCAGCGAAATAAAATATATGAAGACTCATTTTGGTTGTATGATTATGAAGCATCTTTGAATTACCTTCCCTTTTTTATGAGACAAGCATAACTGGGGTGTAGAAATTATTTATTTAAAAATAAATAGCTTCGGCTAAACTGATATGAGATTGTTTATTGATAGTCTAAGGCAGTGTTTTTCATTTTTTTTACCTGCTGCCGTTAAACATGTCTAATGAAATGCTGCGGACAGATGATTTTTTTTTTACTATTATTATTTTATTTATTTTTTACAAAAAAAAGTTTTTCTATCTTTCTTTGTCAAATTTTTACAAAAAAAGTTTTTCTATCTTTCTTTGTCAAATTTTTACAAAAAAAATAAACACCTCCGAATTAAACAACTGTCATAAATAACGAGTACGATTTTTATTCTCACTTACTCTCAATAATATTTAAAAGTAAACATCAGTAATTTTTGTGCTAATTCTACACAAGCAAATTTATCTTTACGAAAAACTACGAAATGTATGCAACGTAATTTAAAAAGAAAACTTGTAAAATACGGGGTTGTTTTTTAACACGCGAGAGCTCGCGCGGGGTCGGAAACGACCCCAGCCCTTTTTTGTTTCCATTTCTTGGAATTTCATGGGCAGATAAGGAAACCATCTTTTGGGTAGCTGCCATTGTGTCCTTGATTGATATGTGGGTGTGGTTGGAATTTTCTTTAATCCTTTTAATTCTTGTAAACTAGGGGGGTTCTTGCGATTGGAGTCTTTTACGACCACAAGGGAGTACTGACGTCAGTAAAGTTCTCGGAACGGAACAGGTGTTTGGAGTCGGTTTCATTCAAAGAATTTTGAAACATTTTGTGAAAAGGAAGTAGTTTTCAGTAATCCTTCTTCTAACCATGATTTTCAGTTAACAAGCGTATCGTTCACAATGATTATGTAGTTCTGTCCTTGCAAAATTTATATTTTTCAATTGCTTTTGCTCTACTTATAACAAAGAAAAGAAGCCGATTCCATATGAGCAAGGGATGAAGCATTTTAGCTAATTACTAGCCGATGGAGAAAGTGATGAAAATGTGTCATTTCAGATGATGAAGGTTTATCAATAAAAAAAACTTTAGTGATTTTGACAGTAAAAGCACATTTTCTTTTAGCGAAAATTCTGATAATCCTGATACGAGATGACATCTTTATTGGAAGAGATAAAGAAACTATTTGGCAAAAAAATAAATTTAGAGCTAATGTTTGTACTCCAGTTCGAAATATAAGTATTTTTCTTCCTGCACCAAAGAAAAATGCAAAAAATGTTACTGATGTGTTTGAGAGCCGGAGCATTTTCGTAATAGTTCATAAAGCACTTTCTTTATGCATTTCAAATCAAAAACTGATCACTGTAGAAGTCTCTGTTAGTGAAAAAACATAAATGAATAAAATAAAATAAAGAAGTCATGAAAAAGAGGAAAAGAAATGAAGAACAACACATTGGGGTCGTTTTCGACCCCGCGCGAGCGCTCGTGTGACAAAACATGGCGCGAGCTCTCGCGAGTTAATGTGGAAATGTTTTTTTCGCTGACAGGTAAAATTTTCGCTGGCAAGTCGAACTCTCCTGCTTGTCTTAGATATTTTATTTAGCTCTTATAGATGTCTGATTTACTTAGATGATTCTTAGATGTTTGATTACATTATGCAAAAATTCTATATAAAAATCATCATATGATGCAGTAAGAAGCAATGGGATATAACTGGCTTTTTAAAATTTTTCAGTTCAACGCGTTTAAAACTCAAACTGCCGTTTTAATTGAAACTTTTTTTTCAAAATCATATTGTGTAACAACATCTACTAGGACTACTAGCAGCATGTTTTGCTCCAAATCAGATAACAACTTCTTCTACCATTTGAACTAGCTATTTAAAAGTTTTCCTTTTTGCACTAACACTTTCTTTGCTCTCTGCTTGCTTCATGTATTAGTTAAAGTATTTTAATGGCTAAAAAAACATTTGGCAACCTTGGACTGTCTACTGAGAAAAAAAATATACCAAACACACTGAAAAATATTGTAAAGTTTAGTTTGTTTAGTAGTATCATCAGTATTGGAAATAACAGAGCTTCAATTCCCTTCTCATAGTACGGGAATAAGGGACAAAGTGAGCTAGTTAAAAAATTAACTTTTTCGAAATAAACAAAATGGAAATATAATTTGAAAATTACAGTAAACCTGTGTGGAAAATTCTTTAGTTCCAAAACCACCACTGCCAAAATGCTTGTCAAAAGGTTCACCGACAAGCGTTAAATCAAATTCTGCGTCGAGTTAAAAAATGTATTACTGATATATGGATGTGAATATTGATTTCACTAATAGAGACTCTTGAATTTCTATATTTTTCAAAAGTCATAGATCAGTCGTAATCCCCAAAACTCATATTTTTAGAATGTTCTCATTTAAATAACAGTTAAAAGAAAAAGACGGTAATAAAGCAAAAATAAATTTAAGAACAGAAACTCGGATTTTTTCTCTCAATGCACCAGAAAATGCCCAAATTAAAAAAAATGAATAAATTGAAAAATCGATTTCTTTTTTTTTTTTTTTTTTTTTTGGAATAATTAACATGTAATGAACATTTTGTGGCCATCTGTTTACTTCCTTTCATATAGAGAAGGAAGTGTTGTGGTTGCGGAAAAAATTTTCGTCCAATTTCGGGCCAAAAATTTCCGTTTTATTCACCCCCTGCTGTTTGCACGTGCATACTCGTAGGTACCTTCGAATACATAGGCAGCCAAGTCTTCTCATGACGTCTGTATGTACGCATGTATGGCGTTTGTATGTATCTCGCATATGTATAACTCGAAAATAGTGGCTCGTAGACTGTTGAAATTTACATGTAGACTCTGAATATGGCCTAGTTGGGCACCTCCCTCTTTGATTGCGTTAGGATGTTCCAAAAAGAGCCTCTTGCTCTTTTTTTCGTGGCAAATCGGTATTTTCCACGAAATGCTATGTTAATTTCAATGCTGTCTTTCGTGATGCTATAATTTAGTGACTTCTTGGCAACATATCGCCAAGCTTTTGGTCGACAAGTTTTTGTCACCAATTTGGCGATATATCTACAAATTGGTGAAACATTGGACGAAACAAATTATTTTTTAGCATCTGGTTTCAATATTGGCGATATTTATCGAGTAACTCCTTGAATCATGTTAAAAGTGCCGATATGTAGCAAATGAATCTCAGTAGAACACTTTTTTGCATCAGTTCGCGACAAAATAGGGATGTAAATACTTAAAATGTTTTTATACTCTCTCTCTTAAGTATAATATTTTTGTTCATTGTACACGTTCTATACAGTTTTATGCAATTTTAGATCACAAACGTTAAAAAACACATCACTAACATTACGTTTGACAGAGCAGTTCTCTTCGTTTACCATAGTTTTATATTATTTTTTCCTGTTTTAGTTTGATATGTGTGGATAAATGTCAAAAAAGTTAATTCCTTTAAGAAGTGCTGCGTCTAACACTCGCTTTTGAGTGCATTCCCCTTTCCTTTCTTCCCTTTTCATTCTGTCGAGTTGGTAAAAAAAACCTCGATTGTATACAGACATAGAAGGTAGTAGTGTGGAATCTACGGCAGATGTTTTGTTCGACTTTTATTCTCTTTTCGCATTCTTTCCCAAAAAAGTAAATAATTATAACAATAATTATAAGAATAATTATTAACAATTTTTCAATTTTTGTAATAAAAATAATATTAAATGAAATATATATGCATATGGAAAAAAAATCCGAAAAAATTAGTATAAAATAGCAACTTTTTTGATCGTGATTTGATTTCAGCAAAACCTTCGAAAATAATGTTAACGAAAAAGAAACAAAAAACATGTATATATACTAAAGTGTCCCAAAAAAACGAAAGTTGGAATTTTGTAACGCATACTCTCTTTATTTTTTTTCTTTTACATCAAAACAATTGTAAAAAAAGTTTCATGCAATTTGAACAACGGTAACCCGTGCCGACTTGCGTCCGAAAGTGCGAACTAGCCCTTTTTCAAAAGGCCAAATCGAAAAAAAAACTTTTTTCGGAAATTTAAAATTTCATGTTGATAAAACGCTTCTCCTAAATCCCAACGTGTCCCATAACATCATTTATCCAAATTAAAAAATATTTAGGTACCCCCAAACGAGGCTTAAAATTCATAATGTTCTTCAAAAAATAGCTTTTTTTCTATGTATTTTGTAAACAACGAAAGATAAATTTTAAGAAATTATCAAGATGAAAAATATGAAGCATAAAGTATATAATTAGAGCTAAATATAAGTTTTTTCTCTCCTTTTATAGTTATTTCTCCGAAAATTACTCAAAATTAAGGTTTTTTCAATTTTTAAGTTAAACTTTTCCCCTTTTAATACCACATTTTTTTTACAAATGTAGTTAAAAACCAACGTAAATAAAGCACAAATTGGGTAGAAAGTACAGCATGTACGCAGTGGGTCATTCCATTTTAAATCAACAAATTTTCAAAAAAGTTGTTGCATCACCATTTTTGATTTTGATGAAAATTTGCATGTGTATTCCTTTTACTTCCCAGAGCTCAAAATAGTGTTCGTTTTATTTTTAAAAAATTTACCCTTTGATATATAGGCCCTTTTTGTTGTTGGCAACAGCGAAAATCGGGCGTTTTGATGCTTTGTCTTATGAACTATAACTTTTTTTCTGTCAAAGATTTTGAGCTCAACTATAGCTCATTGGAAAGCTAAGAAAAAGATCTTTTTATATATGCTATTAATAAATTTCAGATTTAAAAAAAATACTTATTTTTTCACGGTCAAAGTTCACGACGAAAATGACATTTTTTACAACTTTCGAACATTAAAAAACCCATGAAGGGTTCAAAGCAACAAACCGATTTTTTCATCATATATTCATAGTCATGGCTACTTACTGTATAAAAAAAATTGGCTTGTTATTCCATCCCCTTTATGAGATATGCCCCCCCAAAGTTGTAATTTTTTTAAAAAATCCAATTTTCAACGCTAAAAAAATGCATGTGGGGGGCTTGATAAAATTTTTTTCATTTGTGGTATTTTAAGTACTTTTTACCAGCTTTCTAATAAAACAAAAATTGAGTTGTTATTCAAAGGCGTTTGGCAGATATAAGGGACTGAACTTTCAAAAAATTGCACAAAAACAACACGATTATTTTCATTTTTTTAAATTTTTTTTTAATTTAAATGTAATTATATACCTTATTCTTTGCCTTAAATGCTAAAAGGCTAAGAAGACCCATGAAGAAACATATTTAAAGTTTAATAAGATAATTTAATATTTTTAACACCTGGGAATATAGAATACCACTAAACTTGTTTGATTTTTAAACATCTGATTGCTACCTACAACAGGACTGAGCATTTCTCAACTTGTCCAGGTTTGTTCATACCATGTGGTTATCCTTGTTCTGACTTGCTCTCTCATGTGTATCTTAGTTGTCTTTCAAATTCTGAAAGAAGTAGGTTGTTGAGCTAGTGTTTCTGCTGTAAAATCTTGTGAAGCTGATGTGATTTCTTTTCATTTCAAGTTCATTCATATTCACAGAATGTTTTGTTAAAGGTAAAAGAAGAAATTCTTTAGAATCCTTAAATATAAATTTAAATTTGTCTTTCTGCATGTAAACTGTGAATAAGTTATGGATAACCCTAAATGCTCCATAGGAGTTTTTGAGAATGATGATTGTAATATTTTAAGTTACAGTGGGCAGTCTACTGTAAATAGTATTTCTGAGTACAGTGATGATGATAAAACTTTACTGCACCTGAGTACTGGGTGTAAAACTATTGAAACTGTTTGTACCTACCATGCAAAAAAATTTCTTGCCAAGTTTTGCCACCTTTATGGAATTTCTTGCTGGTAGGTACAAAGAGTTTCAATAGTTTTACACCTAGTTCTCAGGTGCAGTAAAGTTTTATCATCATCACTGTACTCAGAAATACTATTTACAGTAGACTGCCTACTGTAACTTAAAATATTACAATCATCATTCTCAAAAACTCCTATGGAGCATTTAGGGTTATCCATAACTTATTCACAGTTTACATGCAGAAAGACAAATTTAAATTTATATTTAAGGATTCTAAAGAACTTCTTCTTTTACCTTTAACAAAACATTCTGTGAATATGAATGAACTTGAAATGAAAAGAAATCACATCAACTTCACAAGATTTTACAGCAGAAACACTAGCTCAACAACCTACTTCTTTCAGAATTTGAAAGACAACTAAGATACACATGTGAGAGCAAGTCAGAACAAGGATGACCACATGGTATGAACAAACCTGGACAAGTTGAGAAATGCTCAGTCCTGTTGTAGGTAGCAATCAGATGTTTAAAAATCAGACAAGTTTAGTAGTATTCTAAATTCCCAGGTGTTAAAAATATTAAATTATCTTATTAAACTTTAAATATGTTTCTTCATGGGTCTTCTTAGCCTTTTAGCATTTAAGGCAAAGAATAAGGTATATAATTACATTTAAATTAAAAAAAAGATTTAAAAATATGAAAATAATCGTGTTGTTTTTGTGCAATTTTTTGAAAGTTCAGTCCCTTATATCTGCCAAACGCCTTTGAATAACAACTCAATTTTTGTTTTATTAGAAAGCTGGTAAAAAGTACTTAAAATACCATAAATGAAAAAAATTTTATCATGCCCCCCACATGCATTTTTTTAGCGCTGAAAATTGGATTTTTTAAAAAATTTACAACTTTGGGGGGGCATATCTCATAAAGGGGATGGAATAACAAGCCAATTTTTTTTCATACAGTAAGTAGCCATGACTATGAATATATGATGAAAAAATCGGCTTGTTACTTTGAACCCTTCATGGGTTTTTTAATGTTCGAAAGTTGAAAAAATGTCATTTTCGTCGTGAACTTTGACCGTGAAAAAATAAGTATTTTTTTCTAAATCTGAAATTTATTAATAGCATATATAAAAAGATCTTTTTCTTAGCTTTCCAATGAGCTATAGTTGAGCTCAAAATCTTTGATAGAAAAAAAGTTATAGTTCATAAGACAAAGCATCAAAACGCCCGATTTTCGCTGTTGCCAACAACAAAAAGGGCCTATATATCAAAGGGTAAATTTTTTAAAAATAAAATGAACACTATTTTGAGCTCTGAGAAGTAAAAGGAATACACATGCAAATTTTCATCAAAATCAAAAATGGTGATGCGCACCCCATTTGTTGATTTAAAATGGAATGACCCCAGTACATGCTGTACTTTCTATTTAATTTGTGCTTTATTTACGTTGGTTTTTAATTTCAATTATATTTCAGCACAAAGCTTATTTGATCATTTTTCATGTGGAGCAAAGTGAAATAGTTAAGTTTACTTGCCTACTTCGAAAGGAACAAATGGGAATTTTGTTCTAAAAATTTTTGTATATAAAGAAGGAATAATGTTTTTTTGATAATACTTTCGTTGAAATATTATTTTTCATCTTTGGCAGTTATTTTGAACTTAAAAAAAAAATGAAAAATTTTCACTTCAAAAAAACATGGGGCAAAGTGAAAAATAAAATATTTTTGCTATGAAAATTTTTCAATTCGATGCTTAATAGTAATTTTCAGCAAATAAATGCGTAAATAAACGAAAAAATAATTATTAACGAAAAATAAACAAATGAGCAAGTAAATGAATAAATAAATTAATGTGTGAGAAAAAATAAATGAGTGAATAAAATAGAGAACGAATAATAAAATGAGTTAATGAATGAGTAAATAATTAAGTAAAAGAATGTAAATGAGTTAATAAATGAAGAAATACGTGAGTTATTTAATAAATGAATGAATAAGTACACGAAATGAACTATTTCACTTTGCCCCATCCACTTTGCCCCGCGTGCACTTAGAAATTACATTGAACATTAAAAATCAAAACATGCCTAATTTTAACTAATAAGGACTGCACTGGATATCAGTAGTTCTCAATTAATAGTTTGGATGATAATTACAAAAATCTTATCCTTTTATAATAACAAGAAATATTTTTTAAAAACCATGAATATTACTATAAAGGTGTCAATTTTTTAAAATGGCTTGCATAATTTTTTCGTTGATCTTTGGAGCTACTTATTTTTTGACAGGAATTAACTATCTGTTTGGAACTTAGTAAAAATATTGCTAGATAGGTTACACTTCCAGCTGGGAAAATATTTCACCATTTCACTTTGCCCTGCTATTTCACTTTGTTTGCCACACTACACATTTACCTACTACATTTTTTTATTATTCATCTGCAAATGATATTTTGAAAGTTTGTTCTTCAGTGATTTTGGGACTTGATATTTTCTTTAAGTGTATCTGCAATTTAAAATTCACAAATGATGCAATAAATAAATAGAAAAAATCTAATATTTAGAGAAATATATAAATTTTATGCCTCGTGCTGGGAACCTAATTTCTTTAGAAAATTTGAATAAATGTTTGTTTAATATCAATATGATAGTCGAACAGGTTTATTGTAATTTCAACAATTACAAATTATGCCGACTTATACTTGAAAGTGTAAACTAGTACTTTTGTACTGAGCCAAATCGAAAAAAATGGAGGGAGGAAGTAACTAATTGTTTAATTAGTTACTTCCGCATATCGCGCATTTGTTACCTGTTATTTTATTATTTTGACGAGAAAACAATTGATAAGTTCATATTATTTGAAAGATAGCCTTTGCTTACTAGTCTCAAAATTGATGATAGTTTTCTCAGTGAGAGTCCTTCTCTATGAGTGAATAACACTTATTTCCTTGAAGGAAAAAGAATGATCTCAGTGTTTAGACCAGTAAATGATATAGCTAAAAGAGCTGTAAAAATGATGCAGGACTGTCATGGTTTGCTAACAGTTGATGAGGAGCAAAAACAACTTTTGTCGTGTTGCATCCAACAGCACCGAAATATATACTCTGACTGCAATAAACAAACATTAAAAACGATAGTATGTTTGGTAATGTTTCTTGTACTGTAATATTGTAGTAAATATACACTGCTCGACATTGAAAATGCAACACCAAGAAGGAGTGGTCAGAAATTGATGAAATTTGGTAAGAAGACAGAGACAGCATGGAACAATAAGTGATATTTATTTCAAAATAAATAAGCAAAATTTAGAGCGAGGACGGCGTCGGCTCAGTAAGAAGTAGGACCACCGCGGATAGCGATGCACGAAGAAACACGTCTAGGCATGGAGTCAATAAGCCTGCGGGTGGTGTCCTGGGGGATGGCACTCCATTCCCTTTCAACCATTTGCCACAGTTCGTCCTCTGAACGAGGCAGTGACAGGTTCTGCAAACGGCGTCCAATCACGTCCCACAAATGGTCGATTGGTGACAAGTCAGGAGAGTATGGTGGCCAGGAAAGCATCTGTACACCTCGTAGAGCATGTTGGTTGATTCGAGCACTGTGAGGCCGGGCGTTATCCTGTTGAAAAATTGCATTTGGCAGACCCTGAAGGTAGGGGATTGCCACCGGCCGCAGTACATTATCTACATATCGTTGGGCCGTCATAGTGCCCCGAATACGAACTAGAGGTGATACGGAATTGTATGCAATAGCGCCCCAAACCATTATGCCACGTTGTCGCGCTGTGGGGCGTTCCACAGTTACTGCCGGATTCGATCTTTCTCCACGTCGACGTCACACACGTATGCGATGACTATCGCTGGACAAACAGAAGCGGGATTCATCTGAGAACACTACGGTTTACCATTCTGCCATCCACGTCGCTCTGGTCCGGCACCATTCCAAACGTTGGAGTCTGTGCTGTGAGGTCAATGGCAGTCTTCTTAGCGGGCGCCGTGATTGCAGGCCACGTGCAACCAGTCGACGGGAAATGGTTCTGGTCGACACAGAAACATCCAGGGTACCTTGCACGTGCTGCAGAATCGACGTACAAGTGACTTGCGGGTCCGCCACAGCTTGTCGGCGAATCCGTCGATCCAAGCGGTCTGACGTCACTCTGGTTTCACCTGCACCCCTCAATGTGGCTACATTTCCTCTTTCCAATCATCTCCGACACAGCCGATGCACAGTGCTTGCATCCATGTGGGTATCAGCTGCAATTTGACGTATGGACCAACCTCCCCTTCTCAGTCCGATCACCATACCCCTTGTAAAGTCGTCTATATGCTGGAAGTGTCTTCGTTGAGGACGGCGTGGCATTTCCTCCTATCACACGTATCCTTCGAGACAAAAACCAAATTTCTCCGATAATTAGTCTGGCAGAAAAACCAACATGAACATAGCCCACTTTTCAACTTCATTCTCTTATATCTTACTTCACGTGCGTCGGAGAGCTGCGCATTTCATATCATTTGCATAACTCAGTGACGTGCGTCTACGGTAAAATTTGCATTAATTTCTGACCACTCCTTCTCGTTGTTGCATTTTCAATGTCGAGCAGTGTATGTTGTAAATAAATCGTTGTCATAGTTTTTTTTTTTTTTTTTTTCAATTTATTTACACTGAAGTGACAAAAGTCATGGGATACCTCTTAATATCGTGTCGGCCCTCCTTTTGCCCGGCGAAGTGCAACAACTCGACGTGGCATGGACTCAACAAGTCGTTGGAAGTCTTTTGCAGGAATATTGAGCCATGCTGTCTCGATAGACGTCCATAATTGTGAAAGCGTTGATGGGGCAGGATTTTGGGCACGAACAGACCTCTCGATGGTGTCCCATAAATGCTCAATGGGATTCATGTCGGGCGATCTAGGTGGCCAAATCATTCGTTGGAATTGTCCAGAATTTTCTTCAAACCAATTGCGAACAGTTGTGGCCCGGTGACATGGCGCATTGTCATCCATAAAAATCCCATCGTTGTTTGGGTACATGAAGTCCATGAATGGCTGCAAGTGATCTCCAAGTAGCTGCACATAAGCATTTCCAGTCAATGTTCGGTCCAGTCGCACTAGAGGACCAAGTCCATGCCATGAAAAAACAGCCCACACCATTACGGAGCCACCACCAGCTTGAACAGTGCCTTGCTGACAGTTTGGGTCCATGGCTTCGTGGGGTCTGCGCCACACTCGAACCCTACCATCGGCTCTTACCAGCTGAAATCGTGACTCATCGGACCAGGCCACGGTTTTCCATTCATCTAGGGACCAACCGATATGCTCACGTGCCCACGAGAGTCGCTGCAAGCGATGTCGTTCTGTCAGTAAAGGCACTCGAGTCGGTCTTCTGCTGGAATAGCCCAAGAAATCCAAATTTCTCCGCACAGTTCTAGCAGACACGTCCATTGTACGTCCCACATTGATTTCTACGGTGATTTGACGCAGTGTTGCTTGTCTGTTAGAATTTACGACTCTTTGCAGACGTCGCCGGTCTCGATCTTTAAGTGCAGGCGGTCGACCACTGCGCTGTCCATGGTGGGATGTTATGCCTGAAATTTCATACTCTCGGCACACTCTTGACACAGTGGATCTGGGAATGTTGAATTCTCTAACGATTTCCGAAATGGCATGACCCATGCGTCTAGCTCCAACTAACATTCCGCGTTCAAAGTCTGTTAATTCACGTCGTGCGGTCATTATCACGTTAAAACCTCTTAACATGAATAACTTGAACAGAAATGAAAGCTCTGTAAAAGCACTGCGCATTTATACCTGTTCTATGCGATGCTACTGCCATCTGAAAATTTGCATATTGCTATCCCATGACTTTTGTCACTTCAGTGTATTTTAAATTACAGATACATTTAAAGAAAATATCAAGTTACAGAATCACTAAAGAACATACTTTCAGATGAATAATATAAAAAAATGTAGTAGTATTTAAAATGGAAAATTTAAACTTAAAACTTGAAAAAACCTTAATTTTGAGTAATTTCCGGGAGAAATAAGCATAAAATGAGAGAAAAACTTATACTTAACTCTAATTATATACTTTATGCTTCATATTTTTCATCTTGATAATTTCTTAAAATTTATCTTTCGTTGTTTACAAAATACATAGGTAAAAAGCTATTTTTTGAAGAAAATTATGAATTTTAAGCCTCGTTTGGGGTACCTAAATATTTTTTAATTTGCATAAATGATTTTTTGGGACATGTTGGGATCTAGGAGAAGCGTTTTATCAACATGAAATTTTGAATTTCCAAAAAAAGTTTTTTTCGATTTGGCCTAGTGAAAAAGGGCTAGTTCGCACTTTCGGACGCAAGTCGGCACGGGTTACCGTTGTTCAAATTGCATGAAACTTTTTTTATAATTGTTTTGATGTAAAAGGAAAAAAAATAAGAGGGTATGCGTTCCACAATTCCGACTTTCGGTTTTTTTGGGACACCCTAATATATACCCTTTATACCTCGAAGGGACACAGAAGTTCTGCTTATGTTAATTTAGTATTGCGAATCCTAAATGGCTGGAATCATGCTAAAGCTTTTGAGTGCCACTCCTTGTACTTCGCTGAGAGGCCAACAGATCTACCTGCTATCGGAAACAGTTTTCTTGGGGGTCCTACCCTAGCAGCATCATCTCATCGGCCGATGATCGGCCATTCATCGAAACCCGATGAAATTCTCATCGGCCGATGATCCAATATGTCTCATCGGCCAAGCAGAATCCGAGCAGAAAAATCCGATGAGAATACGATGAGATTTGGAGCAATTTACGAGCAGAACAGTCCCGTGCCGAGGAATTTCATCGGGAAACTTGATCGGAAGGATATCGTTTTCCGATGGAATATAGCTCGGCTTATTTTCATCGGGAAAGTTGATCGGAAGGATATCGCTTTCCGATGAAAAGTAGCTCATCGAAAACCGTGCTCGGATACTGATCGGAACGATGTCATCGTGCGTTACAGGATCAGTTTACGAGGAGTTTGTTGATCGGCCGAGCAAAATCCGATGAGTTGATGCTACTTGGGTAAGGCGTAGGAGGCCTTAGACCAGTAGTCGGAAGTAGCGCGCTACAAGTAGCGAAACTACTGTAGTAGCTACATTTTTTAGTAGTTTGTAGTGTAGCGCACTACTTTTTAAAAAAAGTAGTGTAGTGAGTAGCGCGATACAAAAATGTTGTAGTTTGTAGCGATTTCATAAAACTACTTTCTAATGGAGCAAAAAAAAAAAAAAAAAAAAAACAGAAAAAAAAAAGATTCAATCGCGTCTGACTGGCGCATATCGTACACGATTTCCTTTGCGAAAGCAGTGAAAAAAATGAATCATACAAATTCGAGCTGACCTCAGGCATATCATTTTGACGCCATAAGTTCTATATGTTAGACGGCATTGGTTTCTTTGGCGTCACCATTTTCATATTCCGCCAATATTTGCATTGAATATAGTGTATGGCTGAGGAAGGAAAATTTATGAATGAGCGATAACTGAGTGTTAGTGTTTTATAGCAACCGAGAATGTCATGTAAATGAATGCTTTAGCGCTCAATGCTCAATTGGATTATTGTTCCAATGTCCACCAAACATGGCAGCAATTTTAATAGAAGAGGATACAAATTTGATAGAAGATGACAATATCGAGCTGCCCTGGCCGGCGTATAATAAATACTTCACAGTTATTGAAATGATTTTCGTGCAAACTTTGCACTTTGAACAAAAAACTTTCTCTTTCTAAGTCATCCGCATACAATTTAAAACTGCATATTGAAGTAAGTTAAGCATTTTTAGTTATGTTTCACACTTCAGATAGCTTATTTATTAATATTTCATAATGAATACTAGTACCGTTTAGTATGTTTTTCATATTTCTTTAGTTTTGCTTCTTTAGAGACGAAGTATTGAAAAATATTAAAATAATAAAAATCAATTATTAAATATTTTTGACATCATTTGACACAATTGGAAAAACGTTTTCATTTCATTTTATCGGTGGCGTATTAATAGGGATGGTGTTCAGACCGAGACCCAACTCCCCAAGGGCGTAGTCAGGACTCACGTTAGGGGGGTGCAAGCAGTGGCACCCCAATAGGAGGTCACTGTGACCTCCCAAAAAGTTCTTATCCGATACAAATTGGCTGATGAAATTTGAAAACAGTGAGACAGTATTGCAAGGCTGAACTTCATTTTATTTTATTTTTTTTCTTTAATTAATTAATTTATTCATTTTTGTGATGCCTCACGTCTCTTTTGGTAGACATAGATAAGAATGCATTTTTTTAATCATTCAGTAAAGTTCTGAGTTTCATTCGGTAAATTAAAAATTTTCTCCTCAAAAACAGGCAAGCTTACTTATAATATTTCACCCTAAAATTTTTATTCTTCGCATACTCAGATTAAAAAAGTTGTTTTCATGCTAAAAGACAAATTTGGGTTTGGTACAAGGATCCGTGTTAGGTAAAGAATGAAGCTGATTTTCTGATGTGGCGCCAAGGACTTAAAACTTATTGGTGGGAGAGGAGGCGAAGGGGGGGGGGGGAGACTCTCAATGACCGAATGAAATTCCAAATTTCACCGAGTAATAAAATACGAACTTATTTGTCTGCATCAGCATGTTACAATGAAAAGCAGGAAAGGGGACAAAATCGTTTGTCAAAAAAATAAATAAAATGGGAGGTCACAGTGACCTCCCATTGACTCTGATCCAGGGGGTGCAGCTGCACCCCCCTAGCTACGCCCTTGTCAACCCCCTTGAAACTCAAAATTAAATTCCTACAATGAAAATTCAATTTTTTTTCTCATATGTTTTTGAAAAGTAGCGAAGTAGCGACTTCTTTTCAAAAGTAGTGTAGCGCGCTACATTTAAAAAAAAGTAGTTGTAGCTGTAGTTAACTACATTTATAAGAAAGTAGTTGTAGTTGTAGTTCGCTACAAAAAATATGTAGTTTTTCCAACCACTGCCTTAGACACCCTAAAATCTCAAAACTTTTATACTCGGTAGAAATGTTTTTTGATGTATTTGCAACTCAAAAAAACAAAAAAATATATTAAAATTCATTATTGAATTAATTTGAGACGTAAAGGGTTAAAGTATTAAAAAAGATATTCTTAATAAAATAATGTAAATACCTTTGGTACATGAAAGTTTGAAGTTAGACAGACTTTAAAGAATAAACGCTACAATTAGAGTATCTAAACGTTTAAGTTCCGCAAAAATGGCTACTAATGCAAAGAATATTTACTTAAAAAATTGCATGGCAACATTCAAGCAGTTGCAACGGATCGTGTGACTCGAAATCCATCAATCAGAAAACTAAGTTACTCTGCTCCAATGTACTGAATATAGGATTCAATCTCGATTGCATCGTATATTCTATACTCAAGGAGTAATCAAAATAACCGGAAAGGAAGTGGATCTCCGCGAAATTAATTTTTAAAAGTCGTAATATCCAACAGTTGAGGAACCCAAAGTAAAAATCTTTGTGAAGTTTAGGTTGGAGAAATGCAGAGATATTAAAATAAATCTGTTTTATTACATGCTTACATGGCACGATATATTATTTAGTTAACGATGTTGAGTAAATTTTATTTTCAAACATTGCTACTTCATTAAATCAAAAGAAAAGTTAAGTTCCCAGAATTTTATACTTTTAAGATGCGTGGTTATGTTTTTAACTGTTTTGCTTCCTTTTTTGTGAAATGTGCTTAATGATAAAAAAAAATATGCCCACCGTTTTTATTTGGAACCTCTTTTCTTTTATAGTTTAAAATTACCTTTGACAAATTTAGCATCTTGAATTTGTAAAAGTCAATATAGTTCAAGCTTTCTAACATATATCTTTTATTAGGGTTTATGAACTGCATATAAAATCGCAAACTTTCGCTAATATGCTGAAGCTGCTTTGAAAATGCACTTCGTTTCATAGAAAATTAAATAAGCGAATAAGAAAGTTTACAAGGAATCCCGATAAGCAGAACTATTCTAACCGGAACCCATTTAAACGACAGAAATTCCCTTGAATTTTTATATATTTTTTTATTATTATTTCTTAGAAATAAACTAAGTATCACTTTATGGCCAGTAAAGGCACTGAGTTATTCGGATACTTCTGTAACATTTATTCCCCCTCCCCTTCACCAGTACATTTTTGAAGCACTGTAAATGGTTCTAGTTACTGAAATTATTCCACTTTGGCCCACATACCCGTACATTCTTTTATCCGGAATTTTCGATTTATCGAAGGTGATCCGCTCTCGACCACTTCGGTTAATCGAGGTTCTACTGTAATCCTTTTTAAAGGCGAACTCTATCCGCAAAAAGAAGAAAGCGCAGATATGCGGCACCGCCAGCAGATGGCGCTACATGTTTCCTATTGTCATATTTGATCCCTCTTGTCACTAGGGGGAGCATCACGAGCTGGCTGAGTGCAAGTATTCGCAGTGCGCTTGAAATCGCCTGATATATTTTACGCCTTTAAAAGCCTCTTCCCTGCAACTCGCAAGAAATATTCCACTGCAAAACCCAGCTGCAATGTAGGAAATGGTAAGTTTCGTTTGCATGTTGCTTTTTCTAGTCGAAATTATCGCTCTTGCCCGGAAGAATGGATTGAAGAAAGCAAGAAGGGTTGTTCCATGCACTCTCTCCCTCCTCTACCTTTTTATCGTATCCCCCTAATTGGACACATGGATCTGCCTACTGTTGCCAAGGCAACGGGGTCTTTCCCCCTCCTAAATTCTGCTTTGCCTTCAATGGCGGAGATCCGTGATA
>JAXGGA010005855.1:0-74536 GCA_038373865.1 Uloborus plumipes
CTCATACTCAGTAGCCAACAAGATCAATACTTAATAGATAAAACAATTCCTGTTAAAAGCATAAATGAGAAACTGCAAAATGTGCAATAATATTACTCAATGAGCAAGAGGTCTTCAGAGCTCCTGGGAGAGAATTCGTGTATTTGCTTTTTGTATTAATCGTTTTTCTCTATGGTAATATTTTCATTCAATAACGCCCACATCAAAACTGTTACAACCGCTAAGTATTGGCGAATTTAAAAAAAAAACATGGCAACTAAATTGTTTTATTTATTTATTAACTTTAGACGAGAATGAGAACTTTTTCATTTTTGTTGTAAAAAAATTGTCTTACGCGTCCATGGTTATAAATTGCACAAATTTGACTGTACGGTTTTTTTTTTTTTATGTCACGACCACAATTAGTACAAATCACTATTTTTAACGCACAATTTTTTTTAGAAAGTTGATACTTTATGCGAGCCTACGTATAAAGCTACCTTTGTTCACATGTGTTAAAATTAACAGTAAAATTTTAATTACTGGATTTAAAGGAGCATACATTCGTACAATAGTCACAGCCGCAACAATGGAGAGAGCAAACAATATTTCAATAATGAAAAAGAATAAACACATTTTTTAAAGTAATTAGCAATAAGTATGTACATTGATTTTTTAAAAAATAACTATTAGTACCTACAACTTTCAAAAATAAATAATTATTTTCTCAATGAAAAAACAAACATCGTCCTAAATTTATTTGAATGTTCATGCTGCGGTTCGCAACATGAACATCCTGTTATAAAATTTTATAACTAGATCAAAAAGTGATAAATAATGCATCCCCGGAAACAAAAATATGCATTAAAATGCTAAATTATGGGCATACTAAATTTCAATTGTAATCTTAGTTATACCTGTGAATGTAACTTCAGTAATATAAATAATTCAGAATGGTTCGAAGGCCGGACATTTAGGGGGGGGCAGAGGGGGTCAATTGCCCCCCCCCCCTGGCTTTGAGAAATCAATGTATTTACATATAAGTGGGCGTGGTTTTTGCTGTTTCCCGGTGAAATTGCATTGTGTTTCTACCTTTTGCCCCCCCCCCCCTGAAAAAACTTGAAATGACGTCCCTGATGGTGCGTGACTGACGATCTGGATGCTATATTCGTATGCAACATGTGATGCGTCAAAGATTTTTTGTTTCCTTTTTTTTTAAGTGGGAAATTTTTGGCATATGGAGCACAACTCAACAGATGGAGCCACTACCGCCATGCAATCTTGCATGATAGAGGAGCAAAGGCTGGTGGATGCGAGACTTTGGCAGACCACCAGTTTGAAAGAGAAACTACACAACGTTTGAGGTCCAAAAGGGAAACATATAGCAATTTGTCAGTGTTTAAAAAACTTAAAAAGAAGGAACGAAACGTTCCTGGAAAATAATGAGCAGCTAGTGTGTGCCTACTGTCTGACAGCAAATTATGTGGCATAAGACAGGAAAGTTTCCCGCTAAAAGTCAGTCATCTTTCCATTGAAAGACAGTCGAGTTTCTGAAATGCATCAGGAAACTTCAGAGAAAACTTGGATATGTTTATTGAAATAGTTCAACACCTTCTTGAATCACTATAGAAAGCAGGGACGTCATTTTAAGTTTTCCCAGGGGGGGGGGTGCAAAGGGTCCCAACACAATGAAATATCATCGAAAAACATTAAAAACCACGCCCACTTATATGTACAGTCATAGAAAAAAAAAAACGAAACACTCGCTCGTATTCGAAGACTATTAACACTAGAGACACGTGTAATATGTTATTTTTTCAGGAATAATGTGCTCTATAAATTTCTATTGGTAAATTGTTGTTAAGGGGTCGTCTTCATATAAAAATCGGCATCAACTTTAAAATTTTCTATGAAAACCCCCCTTTTTTATCGCATATTTGTGATCAGCAACATCATTTAACTTTGTATACCAAATTGTTTTAAATTTGCTCCGGCCGTTGCTTCACAATTGAACTGAGAAAAAACCGTCCCGTAATGTTAAAAATATTTCTAATACTTGGGCATATAATACCTAAACCACGATAGGTACGGCAAAGTTTGTTTTTTTATATCAAAGTATGAACCAACCCAACAATAAAAACGTCATTGATTTCGTCTCAGATAAAATTTTGAATTTTTTATGAATTTTGAAATTAATATTTGAAAAAATGATGATCTGGAACCATATAATATTTTGATAGAGAAACAATCTAGAAGGGGTTTCAAAGGAGAATCCAAAATGGGAGCTCAAAATATCCAGTAGTTTTTGAGATATGCTAAAAGAACCATTTTTAGGGATCATATACAACTGTGCAAACTGAAACAATAGCAGGGAATTTCTATGAAAAGAAAGAGGATTATGCTAATCCACCAGTTGCAGAACATGCTCAGCGTTTTTATATAGTATTTAGTTTTCAACAGTTATAATATGCTCAAAGCGAAACACTAATAAAACTGCTGAGTATACGTATTTTAAAAACTGGTAGGCAATCCAGTGTTTTATCCATTTGTGAGAAGTCTGCATTCATGCAACATGTAGCAATTCAGAAAACTTTTTACGTGGACACTTGATTTTCATGGCAAACTATGGTATCTCGGAAGGTTATTTGGAATAATTTGTAACGATTAGACGTTTTTTTTAACTTCTGAACCACTGTTTTAACATTTTTGCCAATCCTAATACAGTAGTTTATATAAATACAAGAGGTTACATTTAAGTTGTAACCTCTCTCCAAAAGGTGTGTGCTGCAACGGTTAGTGCGTAGCTAAAAGTATACATTAGGGTGAGTCGAAAAAATCGATTTTTTTATTTCGAAATCGCATTACCTCTCAAAAGTTGTGGTTTAGTATCCACAACTTGGGAAAAATAAGAAAAAAATTCTAAGTTGACGTCTTCGGTTCGCGCATGAGGCTCAAAGTTGGAAAAAATATGTTAAAAATGGAAATTTTCAAAAGGAAAAAAGAAAAAAAAATTGTAACTTTTTATAATGCAACTGCCATAAGCTGTAAATATTTTGTGCATTTTTAATCTAAAAAAATATTTTATAGCTTTTACATACGATCATTAGTTTGCACATCAGCCTTAAATTGGGCTAAAATCGCCTACAATGTCAAATTTCGAAAATATCGATTTTTTTTATTTCGAAATCGCATTACCTCTCAAAAATTGTGGTTTGGTATCCAAAATTTGGGAAAAATAATAAAAACAAATCTAAGTTGACTCCTTCGGTTCGCGCATGAGGCTCAAAGTTGGAAAATATATGCTAAAAATGGAAATTTTCAAAAAATAATTTGAAAAATAAAAAGTAATTATTTTCTATCGAATCTGATTTAAATTGTTAGTAGATAACATAATTTGAACCGAAAAATATACATATAACTTTTAGAAGATACATTCTGTTTGTGCATAAGGCTCAAAATATGAAAAAAAAAAGTCAAAAACTGAACCAGAACGCACTACATCGGCACTGTGCCGGTATATTTTTATTCTACAGCCGACTTTTCTAGACATTACACATATTCTAGGAGACAGTTCAAAGTCCCTGCAGTCTGCACTCCCTTCGGTTGTCACTTAGTCAGCTAGACCCGCCAAACAAACAGTATCTTTAATTAGCAACTGAAAGTGGATCAAAAAGTACAGCGTGTTTAGCTTTGGGTGAGTTTTTTTTTTTTTTTTGTAACTTTATAGCATATTTTTATGCTCAAGTTTTGTTATACTGTTCTCCGTTCTCCGACTAATAAATAATGGAACCCCGGAAAACTTCTAAACGTTTAATTGTTTGTCCGTTTTTTGGTGCACCGAAAGGGTTAAGTCAAAGTGTTTTTACCCACATGTGTTGTTAACTTGTTTTGAAGAAAAATCGCAATCTGTAAAAGGCGAACCTTTTTCAAGGATTTCAGATTGCATATCTGCTTAAATAGAAGAAATTTACTGCAAAGCTTCTATACCAATGTACAGTGGTAATACCAATGTGCGTTCTATACCAATGTACAGATGTATAGTGTACATCTACAAGAGATTGGCTTTTTAGCACAAGAACACGAAAAATTCATTGCACACTTGAAAGAAGCAACGTCAAAAAGTTTAGACTTCGCTTAATTAACAAAATGATTGAGTTTTGTCTTGAAGTTCAATTTATCTTTATCACGACTAAATGACTTTCTCAAAGCGTAGTATTATGGTAATCCTTTATCAATTTTACAATACGTACATGACTGACCGTTGGTATAGAAGCTTTGCAGTAACTTTCTTCTATGAGCTATGCAATCTGAAATCCTTGAAAAAGGTTCGCCTTTTACAGATTGCGATTTTTCTTCAACGCAAGCTAACAACACATCTGCACATGTGGTTAAAACACTTTGACTTAACCCTTTCGATACACCAAAAAACGGACAAATAATTACACGTTTAGAAGTTTTCCGGGGTTCCATTATTTATTATTCGGAGAACGGAGAACAGTATAACAAAACTTGAGCATAAAAATATGCTATAAAGTTACAAAAAAAAAACTCACCCAAAGCTAAACACGCTGCACTTTTTGATTCACTTTCAGTTGCTAATTAAAGATGCTGTTTGTTTGGCGGGTCTAGCTGACTAAGTGACAACCAAAGGGAGTGAAGACTGCAGGGACTTTGAACTGTCTCCTGGAATATGTGTGATGTCTAGAAAAGTCGGCTGTAGAACAAAAATATACCGGCACAGGGCCGCAGGACACTGCGTTCTGGTTCAGTTTTTGACGTTTTTTTTCATATCTTGAGCCTTATGCACAAACAGAATGTATCTTCTAAAAGTTATATATAATTTTTTGGGTTCAACTTATGTTATCTACTAACAATTTAAAGCAGTTTCGACAGAAAAAAAAATTACTTTTTTTTCAAATTATTTTTTGAAAATTTCCATTTTTAACATATATTTTCCAACTTTGAGCCTCATGCGCGAACCGAAGTAGTCAACTTAGATTTTTTATTTATTTTTCCCAAATTTTGGATACCAAACCGCAACTTTTGAGAGGTAATGTGATTTCGAAATAAAAAAAAAATCGATATTTTCGAAATTTGACATTGTGGACGATTTTAGCCCAATTTAAGGCTGATGTGCAAACTAAAGATCGTACGTAAAAGCTATAAAATATTTTTTTAGATTAAAAATGCACAAAATATTTACAGCTTATGGTATTTGCATTATAAAAAGTTACAGTTTTTTTTTCTTTTTTCTTTTTGAAAATTTCCATTTTTAACATATTTTTTTCCAACTTTGAGCCTCATGCGCGAACCGAAGACGTCAACTTAGATTTTTTTTCTTATTTTTCCCAAGTTGTGGATACTAAACCACAACTTTTGAGAGGTAATGCGATTTCGAAATAAAAAAATCGATTTTTTCGACTCGCCCTAGTATACATCCATCTTCGTTTAATCAAAAAGATAGAATGTTGCGTTTTTCCCTTGAACTCTACACAGTAGGGTTTTCTCTTCCAAATTTCAAAAAAATATTATAACTTTAACAAAACCCGAGAATTTTTAATTAATTACGAAAAGCAAACGTATTATTGCGAGTACCTTTAGGTAATTTAATCGAAAAAATATCATTTGTCTACTCTTTGTAAATTTTGACTTTGAAAGTAGCTTTTTAAATGTGGTGGTGGTCCCTAAATCTTCGGTCGGTCATAACTTTTGTTCTACTGGTCCTAAAGTGATGCCGCTTGGTACCCAGCATAATTTTGGCCCTCCGCACCTAATTATGTAACCAAATGTAGGGGTTCCCATTTGAAAATTCAGACTTTGAGTTCATTTCACTTTGTATATAGCCCCTTATCAAAATTTTACTCACATAGTTTAAAGAAGACTTTAATCCATGTCAGAAGACACCTTTCTTTTGTTCTTGGCAAGTATAGCAGCCGAATAATTCAGTGTTTCGTTTTTTTTTTCTATGACTGTACATACATTGATTTCTCAAAACTGGGGGGGGGTGGCAATTGACCCCCCTGAACCCCCGAAATGACGGGCCTGATAAAAAATCTACTAATACATATATGGCTAAAACTAAGCAAATAGCGAATAGTTTATTTGCTTGCAATTCTTGCAAAACTAATTTCTTTAACCCTTTTTGTCCCAAATTAATTTTTAAAATTTTGAAAATCAGTAGGGTCTGAGGCCTTTCTTAAGAAAACTGTTTCTGATCACATGTACCATCTGTCAGCCTCTCAGCGAAGTAAAAGGAGTGGTACTCAAAAGCTTCAGCATGATTACAGCCATTTAGGATTCATAATATTAAATTAATACAAACGGGACTTCGGAGTCCCGTCGGGGCATAAAGGGTTAAATCAATCAAATTATTCCTTGAAATTGAGTTACAAATTAAAAAAGGAAAAAACACTTCCTATACACACTTCAAAGAAATTGTAAAACATGTCAAAACACACCTCAATAATATTACAAAATAATTAGCAAACACAAACCAACCAAGTTCAATTCTCTTTCGCTGATCTGACTCTGAAAACTAAATATTTTTAAATCAATCAAATGTACTTCACTGAAGAGAAAATTTAGTCCTTCAAACTGAACTACAAATTTAAAAAGAGAAAACACTTTCATATACACACCGCAAACCAAGGGCGGATACAAGGGAGGAGCGATGGGGGTGTTCGCCCCTCCCTTGAGGGACTCTTCTCCAGCAGTTTTTAGATTTTGAAGTTGAAAAAAGGCAATTTTAGTTGATTTTTGATGATATTAAGGGAAAGGGTGCGGATGTGGGCTCTGATCTGGAAATTTTTCGAAATGGAAGATCAAAACTTTGTAATCAACATGTGTCAATAAGATGCATGGCGAAAAAAAATGGGCAAGTAAGAAAAAAAAATCACCGCTTCTCCCTTGGAATATTTCTGGATCCACCCTTGCCGCAAACATATTTTAAAACATTTCAAAACACATTGCAATAAAATTACAAAATCATTAACGAACACAACACTAACAAAAGTTCAATTCTCTTTTCGCTGATGTGATTCAGAAAACTTTATTTCTTCAAATCAATCAAATGTGCTTCATAGGAGAAAAAAATTTAGTCCTTGAAATTGAATTAGAAATTTAAAAAGAAAAACACTTTCCTATACACACTTCAAACAAATTATAAACATCTCAAAACACTTCTCAATAAAATTACAAAATAATTAGCAAACACAAACCAACCAAGTTCAACACTCTTTCGCTGATGTGATTCAGAAAATTTAATTTCTTTAAATCAATCAAATGTGCTTCATAGTAGAAAAAATTTTAATCCTTGAAATTGAATTAGAAATTTAAAAAGAAAAAACACTTCAAACAAATTATAAAACATCTCGAAACACATCTCAACAAAACTACAAAGTCAAGAACAAACACAAACCACAAAAGTTTAATTCACTTTCGCTGCATAAGTGATTGAATGAATTAGAGAAATGAATGGCGAAAAAACTCATTTCCTCAGATCATTCAATCCCATGTTTTCATTGAAAAGAAACTTTTTTCTCTCTCTCCATACCTATATCCGAGACTCTTTGGATGAAACGAACTCTTAAAAACTTGGAAGTACTCCATAGACGTAGAGGCGTGATTTTCCATGTTTGATAGCGTCAGCAGGAAACTGCAGGGGCAAGGCTCGGAGGAAATCTATTGTACGTCTAATACAACGTCACCACCCCACCTCACTAAACACAACAATATTACGTCTTATGATTTATGACCTTAAAGAAAGGGGATGTGAGTATTTCACTTAAACTGCGAAAGATTTTTTCTACAGGCAGGACATTATTATTTATTTTATTTGAAAGAGTATTTATATTGGATGATATTTAAGTCGGTCCCCGGTTTGCTTTCCCCCTTTTCACTTGCCGTTTACCGTTAAGTCTGAACTACTTTTTTTTTTTTTTTCTTCTTCTTTTACGAAGAACTATGTTTTGGCACTTACATGAGTGAATTTGGAGGGAGATCTCGAGATCTAATTACGTGATATTGACATGTTTATTTGTTTATTTATTTCCAAGGCGTGAAATTACTCCGCGACATTTTTTAGAGTTAAATGTATTTTGGAAGAGTATTTATATTGGATGATATTTAAGTCGGTCCCCGGTTTACTTCCCCCCTTTTCACTTATCGTTTACCGTTAAGTCTGAACTACTTTTTTTTTTCTTCTTCTTTTTCTTATTTTTGGGACTGATATGAATGAATTTCGAGTGAGGTGTGTAATTACTGTAGTAATGGTTGCCTAGCTTTTGATTAATAGGCATGTATTTGAATATTTGAAAAATTAAATGTCGCTCAAAATTCCTGTATTTACCCTTAAGGCGACTAAAATTGAGTTTTGTATAACGTCACCTCACCACCCCACCTCACTAAACACAACAATATTACGTCTTATGATTTATGGCCTTGAAGAAAGGGGATGTGAGTGCCTTTTTCTACAAGTAGGACATTATTATTTATGTTATTTAGAAGAGTATTTATATTGGATAATATTTAAGTTTGGGTCCCCGGTTTGCGTTCCCCCTTTTCAACTTGCATTTGACATGTTTAAGTCTGGAGCTACTTTTTTTTTTCCTTCTTTTTCTTAAGAGACTATGTTTTGGGACTTATATGATGTGAATTTGGAGAGTGAGATCTTGAGATCTAATTTACCTGATACTTGCAGTAGGTTTATTTTATTTATATATTTACAAGGCCGTGAAATTAACTCCTCGACATTTTTTAGAGGAGTTATCTATTTATTTGGAAGAGCATTTATATTGGATGATATTTCAGGTCCGGTTCCTGGGTTTTGCTTTTCACTTGCCGTATTACCGTGTAAGTTCTGAACTACATTGTTTTTCTTTCTACTTTTTTCTAGAGACGATATTTTGGGACTGTATATGAATGAATTTGGATCAAGGAGTGCAAACTAGTTTGTAATAGATAGTTGCCTGTCTTTTTGATTGATAGGCATGAATTTGCACCATATTAGAAAGTAAATTCCTCTAAAAAATTCCTGCAATATACTTCGACAGCACCACTTTAAATTATGTTTTGAAATCATATGAGTGACTCAAAAATATGCTTAAATTGGCATCGAAACATTATAGTTTGCTAAACTTATGGAGGAATTATCTCGAATAATCGAAAATCTTTTCTTTTATTTAATAATAATTTTTAAAGTCGTTTTATAACTTCTGTAACAAGTGTTGAATTTAGCGAAAACATTAACTTAGAAAAAGAGGTTAAAAAGTCATGGTCCTCATGCTAACTTAGGATATTTGCCCATTAGTAAGAGATATGGCAAGGATGTTTTTTAGTAGAGGAGAGAAAATTACTACCTATGGATCTTTTTAGGGCAGTTAAATTTAATTTGGAGGATTGGAAATATACAAAAACTCTGTAAAAGACTATAATAAGTGTTCAATTCTACTAATGAAATATTAATAATCAATAATGAACAATTCCGCGGTAACGGACTGATATTTTTTAAACGAAACAGCTGCGAGTTTTTGTAATATTTAAACGCAAAGTATCTGTTGATCAGATGATTTTTATTGTTTATTATTATTATTATTTGCTTATTATTAATTAGTATTATTTTTATTATTTATTTTAATTTTTTACAAAAGGGGGGGGAAACGATTTTTTTCTAATGAAACATCATTTCTTTTTTTTTTTAAAAAAAAACATTTTATTTGTTAATTATTTTTATTTCTAAAATTGTTGTGGTAACAGATTAAAAATACTGAGGCGTTTTAAATTAACGAGTGTTTGCTTTTTTTGAAAAAAATGTATATTTTGACTGTGTTTTCTATTTTTAACTCTTAACTTTTTTTTTGAAAAGGAGTTAAAGATTTTTTTTATGAAAGAAATATGTATAGCTGCATTGTTCAAAAGGTGCTGCTACTATTATTTCGTATTTACTTTCTATCTATTTTATCAAATGAAACTGTATTTATGACATAATTTGCGTCTTTAGATAACTATGAGAATATTGATCAGATGCTATAATGTCGAATGACGGTATATGGGGAAGTAGCTTCGTTTATTCTTGACAGAACCTGTTTAAAATTCGTGATCTTAAAATAAAAATTAACGGCTACCAAAAGCAGTGCAGGGATAGTTGCTAGTGTACTATTTTTGATTATAATCAAGTTTGGTAGTCAATCTGTATCGATATGTACTCAGGAGTGCTATTATTTTTTTCTGTAAAAAAATTGAAGGGCTTGGGAGATGAAGGGATTAAGTGACAAAACAGAAATTGCAAGTAATTAAAGTTCAAAGTTTTATTGTTGCAGTTGTTGCAGCTTTTTTGTTTTCTAGTTTTGTCGTTGATGTGCGTATGAAATTGGTCTAATGACATCTACCTTGATGTACAGTCATAGAAAAAAAAACGAAACAGTCGCTCGTATTCGAAGACTATTAACACTAGGGACACGTGTAAGATGTTATTTTTTCAGGAATAATGTGCTCTACAAATTTCTATTGGCAGAAAGTTGTTAAGGGGTCGTCTTCATATAAAAAACGGCATCAACTTTAAAATTTTCTATGAAAACCCCCCCTTTTACCGCATATTTGGGATCAGCAACATCATTTAACTTTGTATAGCAAATCATTTAAAATTTGCTCCAGCCGTTGCTTCACAATTGAACTGAGAAAAAACCGTCCCGTAATATTAAAAATATTTTTTATACTTGGGCCTATAATACCTAAACCACGATAGGTATGGCAAAGTTTGTTTTTTTATATCAAAGTATGAACCAACCCAACAATGAAAACGTCATTGACTTCTTCTCAGATAAAATTTTGAATTTTTTATGAATTATTAAATTAATATTTGAAAAAATGATGATCTGGAACCATATAATATTTTGATGGAGAAACAATCTAGAAGGGGTTTCAAAGGAGAATCCAAAATGGGATCTCAAAATATCTAGTAGTTTTTGAGATATGCTAAAAGAACCGTTTTTAGGGACCATATACAACTATGCAAACTGAAACAATAGCAGGGAATTTCTATGTAAAGAAAGAGGAATATGCTTATCCACCAGTTGCAGAACACTCTCCGCGTTTTTATATAGTATTTAGTTTTCAACGGTAATAATATGTTGAACGCGAAACAATTAATAAAACTGATGAGTATATTTTAAAACTGGTAGACAATCCACTATTTTTTTCCATTAGTGGGAAGTAAACTTTCATGCAACATGTAGCAATTCAGAAAACTTTTCACGTGGATACTTGAACTCACAGAAAAATGTGGCATCTCGGAAGGTTATTTGGAATAATCCGTGACGATTAGACGTTTTTTTTAAATTCTAAGCTACGGTTTTAACATTATTGCCAATCCTAATACATTAATTTATATAAATACAAGATGTTACTTTTAAATTGTAACCTCTCTCTAGAAGGTATATGCTGCATGGGTTAGTGCATAGCTAAAAGTGTGCATCTATCTTTATTTAATCAAAAAGATGGAATGTTGCAAGTTGCATGTTTCCCTTGAACTCTACACAGTAGAGTTTTCTCTTCCAAGTTTCAAAAAATATTATAACTTTAACAAAGCCCGGGAATTTTTAATTAATTAAGAAAAGCAAACGTATTATTGCGAGTACCTTTAGGTAATTTAATCGAAAAAATATCATTTGTCTACTCTTTGTAAATTTTGACCTTGAAAGTAGCTTTTTAAATGTGGTGGTGGTCCCTAAATCTTTGGTCGGTCATAACTTTTGTTCTACTGGTCCTAAAGTGATGCCGCTTGGTACTCAGCATAATTTTGGCCCTCTGCGCTTAATTATGTAACCAAATGTAGGGGTTCCCATTTGAAAATTTAGACTTTGTGTTCATTTCACTTTGTATATGGCCCCTTATCAAATCTTTATTCACGTAGTTTTAAAGAACACTTTAATCCATGTCAGAAGACACTTTTCTTTTGTTCTTTGCAAGTATAGCAGTCCAATAATTCAGACTGTTTCGTTTTTTTTTCTGTGACTATACCAAGTTTTATTTGCTTGCCATTGTCCAGAGTGCTCAAATATCAAAATGTGTTTTAGCATCGTCATCCTCCAAGTCGTTCATTTGTTCCTTAGATATAGTTATTTTTTGCTCCACGGGCGAGTAAAAATTTGATATTTTTGATCTTTTCTCTTAAATTTAGACCGATAAAAGAATTTATTGTTGAAAAATCATTGTGAATCATTAGAATAGATTAAATAAATAAAGAAAGAAAAACACAATTGCCAGATACTGCATGTAAAAATTTGTCGAAATAATTATTTTTAAGCAAAATTATAGAAAAAAAAATTGAAATTCATTTCATAAAAAATTCTGACGTGATGGAAAAAAAATGGAGGTCATTTTCGAAATCAGGAGACCAAATAACATCAGAAACAGCGAAAATTTCTTTTATTTTTCCAAAAGTTCAATTTCAGAGGGTTATGTAATCAATCTCTCATCTGGAAACAGTGACTCACGTAGAGAAAATGTGTGTTTTTCCTTGTTCTCATCGAACTCTTTTTTTCTGAAATCGAAGAGTGCATATACCTCCCTCCGTGGTAATGAACTTTCATGAATTTTTGTTTAGGTGTAAACAACTGCATTTTGTAAAAAAAAAGAGTCCAGTAATTGCTTTCGGGTCAAGAACAGCTGTAACTGCATTTTAATAACACGCATCGTTGCGTTGGTTTAGAAGAGAATTTATCCACAGAATAAACAAATATACAAGCTACTTGCTATCGCTGAAAAAGAGTTAAAATGATTCTCTCTATTTAAAAATGAATTAAAATACAGTTTGCATTAAAGAAAAGATTATTTCCCTTTAAGTTATGATAGACGGTTGAAAGCTGTACACTTTAAAAAAGGAATTTTATTTTTACAGTATAATGCTGCTAATTTTATGGTAATAAACTGTAAAAAATGCTAATTTTAAAGTAATAAACTAAAATTTCTAATTTACAGAGCTAAACTGTAAAACTGCTAATTTTACAGTAATATACAGCAAAATTGCTAATTGTACAGTTTATTACCGTGAATTTTACAGTTTTAAAGTAGAACCCCAGCTGCCAGTATTATACTGTTGTTTTTACAGTATAATACAGATAAATTTTACGGCAATAAAGTGTAAAATTGCTAACTTTAGAATATAAAACTAAAATTACTAGTTTTACAGTTTATTACTGTGCATTTTACAGTTTTAAATTGGAACCTCGGCTGCCAGTTTTATATTGTAAAAACAACAGTTCATTTTTTGCCGTGTAGCTTGCACTTCGCGGTAAAAATTCGAGACAAAGAAAATTTTTTGTTTTCGCTGTTCTTTTTCGTTGTAGATAACTTCGTTAGACTACCATTTTTTTTTTAAACCAGCAATTCGTAACCTATGGTACGCTTACCTTTGATGGTAGGCTACTTGCTTGTTGGTGATAAGCGAAACAGAATCCCTAATAGAAATAATAAAAAAAAAATTAATTGAAGCATATCATAAATTTTTTTCCGATAATTAATAAAAATTATTTTAATTGCTGAAATCTTACAGTTATGGTATTATTACGTATGCGTATATATACAGTCGAGTCAAGGGCGGATCCAGAAATGTTCCAAGGGAGAGGTGGTTGATTTTTTTTTCTTACTTGCCCATTTTTCTTCGCCATGCATCCTTATTAACACATGTTGATTACAAAAGTTTTGATCTTCCATTTCGAAAAATTTCCAGATCAGAGCCCAAATCCCCGCACCCTTTCCTTAATATCATCAAAAATCAACTAAAATTGCCTTTTTTCAACTTCAAAATCTAAAAAATGCTGGAGAAGAGGTCCTCAAGGGAGGGGCGATCGCCCCCATCGCCCCTCTCTTGTATCCGCCCTTGAGTCGAGTATCGATAACTCGAAGACTTATAACTCGAATATTCCTTTATCTTGAAGTGCTCATTGGATTCCCAAACTCTTAAGACGGCTGTGGGAACTTCTTTTCACTGGAAATTCTAATAACTCGAAGCTTTTAGCCGATCCCTTGAGACTTCGAGTTGTCGAAACTCGACTGTACTGTAAAAATAATCCTTTCTCCTGAATTATTATAAAATTTAGCATTTATATGCTAAATTTTATGGGGGGCTTAATTTAATTCTCAAAATACGTTTTGGATGATTTAAAAAAAAATTTAAAGCATGTTAACTGACTGACATTATATTTTTTTAATGTCAGTCAGTTACCATGCATTTAACAAATTTTACAAATTCATCAAAAATGTATTTAGTAAAGTCAATTATACAATTAAATTCAGAGAGATCGTTTGCACCAAGTAAATTTTACGTTGAATGTTACAAAATACTTACTGCATTGCTTTAAAAATGTAGTCCCTCGGAGTTACCCTATTAATAATAATAATAATAATATTGTATAGTAATAATAATAATAATAATAATAATAATAATAATAATATTGTATAGTAATAATAATAATAATAATAATAATAATAATAATAATAATAATAATAATAATAATAATAATAATAATAATAATAATAATAGCTTTTAATGAAATTAGAATTGGCGGAAAGAAAGGCGTTATATTTTGATTTTTATCATTCATTGCAATTGACATAAATTCTAACAATCCTAATAATATCTTTGTATCAGTCACATATATAATTACTTTTGAAACCCCCCCCCCCTCCACGAGTACTTTTTTCCCCTTTTTTCAATCAAGCAACATTTTTATTTAAAATACTAAGCGTGAAAACACACGCAAAACTCATTTTTTATGTATATTTCCCGGCAGCAATGCGTTAAATACGCTTGTAAAAGTATTTAAAAAAATATGTTTCCCCAGAAAGCATAATGTTTTTACTGCATAAGTAGTCGCAAAGTTTTATCGCATTTAATTTTTCGGGAGACAGAGAAAAAAACGATGTAGATGAAATAGAGATGTAAAGACGCGCGATATTTCGAGGCATGGGCGCCCATAAGGTTATGGGCGCCCATGCCTCAAAAGCCCTCCCCCTTTCCAAGGAGGGCTCGAGCCCCCCCTTGGAAATAAGAACTTTTTTTGCTTTCAGTACTTTTTTTAGGAAAACATTTTTTCTTCACTCATAAATGAATAAGTCATTAAAAATGCCAAATTTTAATAACTGTAATCAGCACTGAAATCGCTCTCAGAATTGCAACATTGTGTCTCTTCCTACATTCATACATGGAAAAACAAAGGCAGATTCATGGGTCCACTGATGGCACATTTGCATGGGAAATTCCCCCATGTCTGCGAACTAGCAATTAAGAAAAAAAGTGGGCTGATCCGAGGATGGCAAGACAATTCGACCTTCTCTAGAATTTGGAGAAAAGAAAAATTTTTTTTCTGTCACATTACAAAATAGTTCAGGAGGGGGGGGGCACGGGCCCGGTCCTGTTCTAGTCTTTAAAAATCATTAAATACCTTTTTGAAACTCCTTAAAAAGTGCTTTAATTATATTTCTTATCAAATAAATAAACTATGAATTAACCGAATGGCCAGAATATTATTCTCTCGTCAATCATTTTTAAAATCTTTACACTATTTCTTTTAAAGGATTTTAGGCGTTTCATACTATTGGTCATTGTCTATTGAGTGCTGTTTCTGTCGGTGAGTTGGGAAACTGATTAAAAACAACTATGTAACTATACTGAAAATCGATGTAAGAAAGTGATTTTTGTTTATATTTTCTCCTCCCTCGCTCTTCCTCTCTGTCGATTAATGTTAATTGTTTGTTAAACTACAAAAAAAAAAAAAATAATAATAAAAAATAAAAAATAAACTGATTGATCTTAGTTTGCAAAAGAATGCAGAACATTTATTAATTTTTTGTTTGTCTATTTTTCCAACATATTTTTGATATCCCAATTGCCCCATACAAGGCCTCAAAATGCAGAATTTTAAAACTATTTTTCAAAAATGTCCAAGGGACACCGGACTCGCAAAAATTGCGAATATTCTACCCCATTTAAAAGAGTTCATTGCATCTCTCTTTTGATACCCCTACCCCAATAAAGGTCAGTCCAAACAATTAGCAACAAAAATATAAATTAAATAAAAAACACACACAAGAAACAGCAAGGAGGAGGGGGAATCAGTGAGAAAAAAGACTAATAACACACAAAAATGTGTTTGTTTGGTCAATGTGCGAAATGGGCCTTCTCCGAAATTTTTTTCTGGATACGGCCTTGCGACGCACATTATGCATTATCTGTAAGCAGTCAAAATGTGTTTGGTAATCTCAACAACAATTAAATCAGAGTAAATTACAAAAATTTATGTCTTAGCGAGTCTAGTACTTTAATATTCTTAGTAAATCAAGCAAAAACACACACACTTATATATATATCTGTGGCTTGGTTCTAAAAGGGCCAATGTCAATTTTTTCACATTCTGTGTTATTTACATCAAAAGTTTCCAATTTAGTAAAACTCTAATTCTACAAAGGTCAATGTCTAATATCAAACAAAAATTGGTTATATTTTCATTATAATGTCATCCAATGTCATAATATTTACATAAAATAGTAACAGGTTAAAAATTGCATATGATAAAATAATGTCTCTTTACACAAACAATAAACAAATACCAAAAAATAATAATGTGAATCTTAATGTAAGAAAGTTAGCTTACAATGCTTTGCTTAAGGGAAAATTGAATTCTAAAAAATCTCAAATATCTTTCATCACCTTTTTCTCGAAACTAACATTTTTGTTTGACATAAAGATTTTTTGATATAAAGTTTTTAATAAATTAATTCTACTTTGAATAAATATACACATAGACAATGTTGCAACATTTTTCATGTGGAGACAGTTTCCTCCTAGTACAGTGTTTTAGATAACCTCTAATTTTCACAAAGAATAAAAGTCTTGAATTAAATTGCTACAAATTATTAAAAAATTTAAATTAAAAGTACTCCTAAATTAGAGTACAAACTTCCTTCCCCCTTTTCTGAATTTTTATGTCCAATTAACAGAATTAACAATGCGTTAATGTAATGTTACACTTTTTCACGTTATTTCATGTTATTGTCAATACACCCTGTGTATTGACAATAACATGATTTTGAAATTTGATAAAATGTTGAAATTATTTTGTGAAAATTGGAAAAAAAAAATCTTCTCTTGGAAATAAATTACTTACTATTTCTAAACTCGGAATTGTACAAGAGAGAAAAACAGTGATGACAAAATTGGTAGGGTTAAAAACAATCCTCCTTATAATTAATCGGCTGAGCCGATTAATCGGCCTATTATCAACCACCGATTAATCGGTAATCGGCCAATTTGCTTATCGGTGCATCTCTACTTTTAACTGTAATTTATAAGGAAAATATCTGAGCCCCCCCCTTAAAATTTCGCATATGGGCGCCCATGTATTATGGAGTTATTTTACACCCATCTTTCATTTTACACTATCTACTCATTACACATAAGGCACCTGGTCTTTTGTATTTCTTTCTTCTTTCTGCAAAGTTTCCTTTCATTGATTCTTTTTTCTCCCCTTCTTGTTTTAACTATCACTATTATTTTATGGAAGTTAATGCATCCAATTCATCTAGAGAAAAACTTGAAACTGCTTTTGTTTTTTATATTATGAACTTTTAATTTATTGGGGTTTATGTTCACTCTCTGGTCGGGCTACCAATAAATAAATAGTACTTATTGACGTGTTTCATTTATTATTTATTTTTATTATTCTTTACTTAGGACGACAATTTTGTAGCTTTTCCCAACATCACTCCTGCTGCTAAGCATCACTACCTCATCATCCCTAAAGAACACATTAGAGATGCGAGCAAGCTTTCTGTGGAATACATCCCCAAACGTGAGTACGCTCATTTAAATTATCCCTAATTTGTTTGGAGGAGGGGGGGTCAGCGAGTGAAATATTGTCAAGTTCGAGTTGGTCTTTACTTCAATTAAGGTCATAGATAAACATTTATCCACAAAAAAGTCAACATTTTTCTTTTTTTGAACTGATCCACTGTACACCAAAAAGTGAAAACAAAAAAAAAAGTGTACTTTTGTTAATAAAACCTAGCTTTTTTCTGACAAAGAAGAGTCTGATAAATGATTAGACCAAACTAACCGATAAAGTAGGGGAAAAAATCTGTAAACTCTCGATTAACGGAATAGGGTGGCACGGTACAATAGGTAATCCGAAAAAATAGGTAAAAACGATACTACTGTATGCAATAGCTAAAAAATATCAATAACGCTCACATCTATATTTAAATTATAGCTAAAAACGATAACATTAAATAAAAAAAATATCTGTAAAAGCCAAAAACGAACAATAACACTCACACATTAATAATAATGGAATTAGTAACCATATTATTAGCACATATATGAAATTTTTACAGAGCAAAAAAAAAAAAAAAAATCGGTATTTTTTTTTTTTTTTACTTCTCGATTTCTGATTGAAGTTTTTTTAGCAGTATCTTGTCACTTACTGCTTCTCTAAATATTTATTAAGTCCGTCGACCTGAGTGAGAACTGCTTCGTAGCTGATTTTAAAATGGGTGCAAGCTGGGCTAAGTAAAAATGGGTGCATTTTTTTTACATTCAGTTAATCATCACCGAAAGAAAAAAACAATGCAAAAGCTACGCGAAAAATCAGGAGTTTACTGTATCGAGAATAAAATCAATGGTTACTCAAGTGATATCAAATAATCATAAACAAAATACTGTGAATTAAAATTGATGAATGACGCAGAATTCTTCAAACTATGTCAAAGGATTCTTCAAATAAATTTCCAATATTATTGTGGGGGTTCGATATCCGCATGGCAATTTTTTCATCTCACAATTCAGTAAGGGTGATTTTTGAGGCAAATTAAACAAAGGCGATGTCAAGCTTTCTCATTGTGATGTTTTTTCTGTCTAGAAAACCTCCCTAAATCTTAATAAAAAGCTTTTGGCTGTTCTTCAAAATAGTGGTGCTCAATTTCCGACCTGTGGGCCATAAGCAGCCAGTGAATCTAATCCATGTGTCCAGTTGTTATGCTGAGTGTTTCGAATCCAAAACTATTTTGCAAACCTTCCAAATAGCCTATCATCATTCGGTATCAAGAAACTGATACAAATTTGGAGCCAAATAGTCAGAAATGGGTATCTACAAAACAAACGGAAACTTTGGTTTAATAAAATAAGTATGAAGCAATATAAAGAAAAAAAAATATTCTTGATTTGTAATTTTCTTCCTTTTCCATGTTTTAACATGTCATCTAGACAAAAATTAAACAAGTTACCACTGCTTTAGAAAAATATCCATATTTTATTTTCTGGCGTATTTTTCCTCTTTATGTCTTTTTTGAGCTATCAAGATTGCTTATTGATTTCACTTTGCCTGAGAAAGGATATTTCTCAATCTATTGTCTTTGTAGTTGGTAGATAGTGAGTAACATAATCCATTGTGGAGTGACTAATCAAGTTCATGAAAACAGTAGAAATAAATATCGTCTGTTTTTTTTTTTCACACATGTAAATGCACTCATTTTTAAAAACTACTAAGTGGACAGCTGTTCTGAACACATGTGACAAACTGGCTTAATTGAGAGATACTGTCCCCTGTATCTCCACTTCCACGACTTGGACATGTGGTTGAAATGTCTCCAGCCTCCTATATCTATGGTAAACTGCTTAATGACTGATGATAGGACTTTTGTGCCCACAGATTTAACTTGTAGCTTACCTGCATGTACTCAAAGGGTATTTAAAGCCCCTTGGGCATCAAACCTGTAATTTTCTGATTTAGTGGCATAGCCAGGAATTTTTTTTTTTTTTTGGGGGGGGGGGGGATATATTTAAATTTCAAAGGGGGATATGGCTTAGTTTTAGTTCTTTTCTATAGTCAAAAAAGAAAAAGTTCTGAGTTTAGGAAGGAGTTACATCCCCAAATTCTTTCCCCTGGATACACTACTGCACTGATCACAAGTCTGATGCCCCAAACCACATAGTCCACCCCCCCCCCCCCTGCCTGAGTAACATATATAGCCGACGCTCGTTATAACTGCCACACATTATAAAGAGCATCTCTATATAATGACCAGTGGGAAAAGTCCCAACTTTATCTCTATAAACTGCTCATCAAACGTCGACTGTATGACACATGAGTTCACATATCACTACAGAGAACATCCTTATTATAAATGCAGAGACTGGCTGGAAAGAAAAGAGTGGAAAGCACAGGCCTAGATCATAAAATCAGACAAAAGAAAACTCTAAAACTACTCGTAATACTAAATCCTATAGATGTTTTCCACTAAAAAATTACAATGTACTTTTTAGGTAGATCACAAACCCATACAAGCTTCCTCGTTTTTATATAATACATTTTAATGAACTTTAATATTTATTGTTAAAAGTATGAACTAAAATTCAGGCTTTTTCTTTTTTTCATTAGTGCGAATGATGGAAGCAATTGGGAGAAATGTACTTGCTCAACAAGGAGCTGGAGCAAAATCACAAAGGTAAAAATAAACATTTTTTAGTTTACAAATCAAATCAAGGATAGACTGTGATCTATTATTTTAAATTTTTTCACGTTTATATCCAGATGGTTTTGCCCTTTCAGTTTTGAAATTGATTGAATAATTTTTTTTCTGAGGATCTTTGGTAATGGAGAGTCAGGTATTGCACCCTGAAATGTTATCCATGCTTCCAAAATAAACTTCCTAAGGATTGAACTAGCGATAAGGAACTAATGATGATACTAATTTAGTTTGTACATGCTTCTATTGTGTTATTAAAAAAAAAGTTTTAATAACAAGAGCTGCAATTACTTGTCATTGTTATTTTTAGTTTGATTTTAAAAACGGGTACAGGATGTTCATTTCTCACGTACAGTTGAGTCTTGATAACTCAAAACCTTATAACTTGAACATTCCTTTATCTGGAAGCGCTTGTTGGGTCCACAGACGCTTGAGAAGGCAGAGGGAACTAACTTTCTATAACTCGAACTTTCAACCACTCGAAGCTCTCAGCCGGTCCCTTGGGACTTCGAGCTATCAAGACTCAACTGTATGTTGAATAAAACTATATACAGTAGACGCCAGTTAATTGAATCAGTCTCTATTGAAAAGTAAGACAGAAGCACTCATTTAGTTTTTACTTATTTCAAAAAATTTTCTTTGGAATCAGGTTAGGCTAAATCTCCTTATAGCATTTGAAGTCGCTATACTCAAGATAATCCAACAGACATAGGTTGCCTACATTTTTTTTAACAGTTTATATTTGAATACACACTATGATTGGTCCTCAACATAGTTTACATACATACAGATCAGAAATAGTTATGGCAAAGCTTAAAATGCTTTAGAATTAATTAAAGACTCTCAAAAATCAATAAATAAAAATAATTCAATATTCTTTTAAACTACTTTTATTTTAAAAATGATAGATCTATATTCTGTACAATAACTTGGCATCTGTTACTTTTGGTCGCCATTAAAAAATACACGACATGTATTTTCATATAGTGTATCAGCCAACTCATTTATATCTTCTCCTCTAATGGCAGCCATCACTTCCAGCACTTGACTACAAAATTGAGAAAAATACTGATTAGTCTTTCTCCTTCTACATTCAGAAAACATCCAGTATTTTTGTACAAGGTGTTCAAAACTTATGAAATAACAAAAAATACATGGGTGATTCTATTCTAACTGTGATTCTTTTGGCAAAAACAAATCAGATTTTAAATTTAAACTTTCTTAATTTTTCGATGCATATTCAGTATCCATTTTACTGTCAAAATAAAAGCCTGCGAGGAATTTACTACAACTTCAACGCGTCAAAAACGAGAAACAAATTTGAAATTTTCCGTTCCACGGTACTGACTCATTTATCCACGGTACTGACATAATATAAATTTGGTAAACATTCTTTAGGAAAATCATTTTATACATTCTTGAGTTCTGTTACAACATTTAAAAATTCTTTTACATTGATTATTTACCACATTAATAACTAATAATAACAATTAACTCTTATAATTGTTATCAACTATTATTCGAAAAAAAAAACTCTATTTATAGTATTTAACAAAAAACATTGTTTAAACTATGTTAAACTTATTAAAGTAATATATCAAATGCATTCATAATAATAAATAAATAATATTAAATTACATGAAGTATGAAGTATGATTTTGGTTTTTTTAAATTCTTGTACTTCTACGCAGTGATATTTTTTTAATTTTTTTCTAAACTGTCTTTAGCAACGTCTGTTTCAAGGCATTCTGAATTTTTAGTTAATTTTGGTGATGAATTACATGATTTTGTTTTCAATCTGTTCTTCATTTTCCTAGTTGTATCATTGATAGAGTAATCAATTTTTCCTATAGCAAAGTGTTCACATGGATTTTTAGTAGAACAATCAAAACAACTTAATGCGAATTTAATAAAATACAATTATGATGTAGTTTATTCCACGTGTACTGATGTACTTTCATAGTGCCAATGAAAAGCTTAAAATTGCTCGGTAATATTGAATCAATGTTTGATATTTCGTCTTCTGTAACGCAATCAATGTATACTGAATTTACATGATCTTGCAAAATCGTCAAAAAAGATTCAAAGTTTGGCACATCCAAGTCGTATTTCACTTGATCATCAGCTAATTTCTTAATTATAACCACCGATCCCATCAGCGGACTTTTTTCCGTGGCCAGCCTCACTAAAGTTGTATGTAATATCCTCTAATTGAGTATAGCACTGAGGCAAGTACTGGGCTATGAGATAAAACATTTTCTTATTGCGGTACTGAGTCGTTGGACCATCGCTCATTATATGTATTTTTTTTACCTCTGGATTTGTTGCTAGATAAATATCAAGTATTTTTTTAATATGAACAGAATATAGTAGAAGGATCATGTCTGAGAGATTTTGACAAAGTAGCAAAACCTTGAGAAAAGTTTGAAGAGTAAATCATGCCAGTGTGTAAAGTACATTGTACTCTACTGGCCCCAAAGTGCACTGACTGAACTTCCGTTTCATACTTACAAGAATAGAGGAGTCCCAACTCATTGCTTTGTAGAAACTGAGTAAGTTTTTTCATGGAATTGTTTTGATGAATAATTCTGTATTCATGAGCCATAATCAAATCTAGATCGTGTTTAAAATGCTGAATTGCTTGTCCTATCGTGCAAGAAATTTCTGTTTTTGCAGTAACTTTAACAGTTATTGTTTTTTTTTTTTTGTTTTTTCATTAATTCTTCGTTCTGAAGATACTTCCCATTTCATGTAAGATATTTTATCAATAGGATTAGTATCTTTCATGTTAAATTCTAAATTTTTTAGCTTACATTCCTCACACTTTCTTGATAGACACCCTTCAGAATTACTGTCACATAAGAAACTGCTCAAAATTTTATATGGCGTACTTTCCGTCAATAACTTATGACTGTGAAACGCTTGTATTAGCAAAGAAAAATTTTCGTGAGTGAAGCACGCACACATATTTCGATTAGTAATTTTCGGTTCAATACAGTACTTTGGGCGTAATCTTGCGAAAGCTGCGTAGCTAACAGGATACGTACTTTGGGAACAAAATTGAGAATGTAAATCTTTAATCGTAGCCTTCATATAACGCTTTGTTACTTGCTTTCCATTTATTTTTATTGAAGTTTTTTTATCAGGAATTCTTACTATTTTCTTCATAAAAATTTATCACCCGATCTTGAATAAATTTTTGATTCCTTTTTGCATTTTTTACATACTCCAGTGACTGATTACTCCTATGAACTCTTGAAGAAATAATAGGAGCAACATTTTTCCTAATGGCAGATATTTGTCGATATTTTTTAACAATTTTTCCGTTTATTGCTCGACCCAATATTTGCTTAAACTTAGAACTGTTTGAGTCTTGGTAGGACGATTTTAGTTGCCTTACCATAACTTATTGTACCATAAATTGTGGAATTCGGCAACTTATATCATTACTAGTATCAGGTACTTTTTTACTAGGTAGTGTTGGAGCCATCTGCATAAAAAAATATTGCAATTAATGATTAAAACAATTTTATTACTAATTTATAATTTTTTCACACGGTACTGACAGACACGGTACTGACATTTTCATTTGAAAAAAATACTGTACCTGTTTGGCTGTAGTTTTGTTAATGTCCATTTATCGTGTAGTTTAGGTTAGTATTAAGTACAAATATCTACAATTTCGGATAGGAAAAATCAATAGTTGTTAAAGAAATCCATACCACGGTACTGACAAGAAAATCTATGACATACCTTTTTCAAAACGGAAATCTAAAATGACACAACCTCTTTGCACTATTTCGTCATCTCTATGCTTGTAAATATTACTCAGGTGAAGTGATTTCAACATCGTTCACAAGGCGTTTCATAAATCTCAATGTAGACGGCGCTCGAGTCACACAAATGCAAATTTTAAAGAAACGTTAAATTTCGGGGACAAGAGTTATTGAACCAGAACCCAAAAAATTCAACATTTACAGAAAAACTCAAAAAAGGGACATGACACGGTACTGACATTTTGGTGATATGTTGTAGGTTTTCTCTCAATGCAAGTTATATTATATGAGCGATTCCATACCAAATCACCGAATGGGGGTCGCACGACCGACTCGGATTTTTTTTTATTTTGGTGCACAGATTGATGGTATAGAGGTATGAAAAAGCCCAAAAGGAAAGTTACCTGCTCCACTTATTTTCTGAGATACATGCCCTCAAAGTTTGTCCTCCACGTCAAAATACTAAAAAAGTGATGTTATTTAATCATTTTTTATAAAAAATCGTACTCATGCAAAATAAAAGTGTTAGATATCTATGGAAACTAGTTACTCCAGGCATTCTGAAAAAAAAATACTAGAACGTTCATAATGAAAATTGCCAAGGTACAGGGCTCTTTGAAGTTGTCGCCACAAAAACTTGATTTTGCAGATTTTGCTAAAATTCAGGCATTTATTACAAAAAAAGGCAAACAAAACCAAAGGTTTTCTCACTTTCTGGTAGTGTACAGGTCCTCCCTGTAAATTGCTATGCAATAAATTTTTTGGGTTTCTCACTCCTTCTTGGAATTATTTTAGCTTAAAAATAAGCCATAAGGCAAAAAATGCGTTTTTGGCCATCTTGGCAGCCGTTTTTCTCATAAAGGGGGAGCAGTAGAAACTTTAATTTTTTTTTAAACAAGCCACTGATACGTTAGCTATTCACAGGAAAAGAGTTTACTTTTGGTTATTTCTCCCATTAAGAGATATCCTGCTGACAGTATATGCATGTTTTTCGCGACGACCATATGCTTTTGTTCCCCCTCTCATGGACTTAAAATTAATTAAACCAAAAAATAATGATATATTTATTATTAGCTGTATTATCTACCCAATATGTCATGAAATTTAATTTATTAAATCATTGAACAATAAATTAGATAATTGATGAAAACAAGAAAAAGTATTTCTCTGATGCCTGAGCATTATGCATTCATAATTATAAAGCACTAAATACTTTCTTGAGAAATTAATTAACATAAATGAGCTCTAAATAGTTATATTATAAGCAATACCCAATCTTGTGATTGGGATACTCCTGTTTTTAATTGAAGAATTTCTTGAATATCATATGAATATCAGGAAAATAAATGAGGTCTTTTCGTTTGATGTAGGATACTTAATGACAAATTTCATTTGATGGGCTACTAACTGAGCATAGTGATAAAGGGCTATTAATTTCAGCATGGAATTCCATTTTATCTTATTTAACAGTTAAATATTTATAAAATAATTAAATAAATAATTTAATATAAAGCCATGCTTGAAGAATTAAAATTAGTGCAACTAATTTATTCCCATACTGATCTTTACAAAACTGACATGTGTTGAGCACTGATAAGAACTGACAAGAATAAGTTTACTCACTAAAATACTAGTTCACAGATACTATAAAGCGTACATTCTATTTTCTACAAAATAATACTGCAACAAAGAACAAGGGTATAAAGGGGTAGGTACTAAAGAATTTCTTGAAAAATCAATTAAAATAAAGGAGCTTCGAATATTTATCTCATAGGCAATACCCAATCTTGTGATTGGATGTTCCTGATTGGTGGCTATAAACAGGAGGATACCCTTGTTTTTTGTTGCAGTATTATTTTGTGGAAAATAGAATGTATGCTTTATAGTATCTGTGAACTAATATTTTAGTGAGTAAACTTTTTCTTGTCAGTTCTTATCAGTGCTCAACGCATGTCAATTTTGTAAAGATCAGTATGGGAATAAATTAGTTGCACTAATTTTAATTCTTCAAGCATGGCTTTATATTAAATTATTTATTTAATTATTTTGTAAATATTTAACTGTTAATAAGGTAAAATGGAATTCGATGCTGAAATTAATAGCTCTTTATCACCATGCTCAGTTAGTAGCCCATCAAATGAAATTTGTCATAAAATACCCTACATCAAACGAAAAGACCTCATTTATTTTCCTGATATTAATGTGATATTCAAGAAATTCTTCAATTAACAAGAAGTTCTGTCAAGAACTAAACGAGCCTACTTTCCCGTACATCGACATCGGCAATCTAGCATCTAATCAATATTCTCTTGAATATCTGAAACTGAAAATTATGTCAAACCTACCTTTATAACACTTAAAGCTGATTTCTAAAAGCAAAATATACCCCTCTCATCAGATGATCAGCAGGACACGTAAAAAGTAAATAAACGAGTAAATAAAGTTTTGTCGCACCTTTTAAAGAATGTAACTGCTATAGTTCTTCCGTAGAAAAATTTCACAATCGCTTTCAAATGAAAAAATAAATAAATAAAAGCAGGGGTGCCCACAGGGGGGGATTATGGCGCAAGTTGCGCCATCAAAATTTTTGGGGGGGATTTTTTAACTTATTTATTTATTTATTTAAATTATTTATTAATTTATTTTTTCAATTTAAATTATTTATTAACTTTTTTTTAATTATTTTTAAATTATTTTTATTTTTTTTTTATTTACGGTTTTTTTTTTCTTTTTTTTTGTGCGAAGTTAATATCGAAAAATATTAACTTCTTTTTGAACGATTTGTATCTGAATTGTTGCTGAGTAATTAGAATAAGACTGCTAAGCGGGGGAAAAAAAGATACGCTATCAATTCAACTTCAGCATTACCACTGACACCATAACAAATCTCGGCTCAAATGCAAAATAGGAACTTCCAGCCTAAACATTATTTATTAGTGGCGCCTGGAACTCGTTATTTGCGCGAGTGTTTTAGCTGCTGTATTTCACCCTAATAGACAAATAACATCAACAAAATGACATATATATATACCGTTTTACAACTACAAAATTATGCAGTTTTTCTGCTCCGAAGTCATTAGCTACGGGTATTCCAACGTTTGATATTATTATTTTTATTACTTTATAATTTTTTTTACACTTCAGTTCAGTTTAATCTTAACACTGGGTGATAAAGATTTCTCAATGCGGAGTGTCACAGTTTCTGCCTACCGTAATGTTGCCACATTAATGTGAGATGCGCTGTTATCGACTATTTTGTAGCAGTTTGTCGCGTTCATAGTAAATGGCGGTTCAAGTTTTGTGAAATTTTAAAAGAAATCCTTCGAAGATGTCTAGAGCTCTTTAAACTTCGTTCAAATATAAATGTTTAGAAGTACTTTGCAACACTGTGCACAGACAAGACAAATGGACTGAACATTGTCGCAAAAAGCATGCATATAAATTTAGAAATAATACTAATATCAAGTACAAAGTTGTAGCTGCTAAGAAAGGCAGTAGTACTTGCGATAAAGCGACTAGTAACACGGGTGCAGGCTCCATTGTTTCAACGGTGACAATGACAAATATACAAAAATGCACCATCAACTTCAAGGTAAGATTTATATTAAACATTCCTTGTAACAGTATTTTAAAACTATCTTACTTTGTTAATTATTTGATTTCAAAAAGGTACACTTTATATGTATATAAAAATATATAACCACCAAACACCTGTTTTATTAGTATTAATGACGGTTCATAGTTTTAAGTGGCTATATATGGGCATGGCTTGCATCTTAAAAATCTTGAACTGTTTTTATGCATGCGTTGAAATAGGGAATTCATTGGTTCCATGATAGCTATGGCACATGAATATTGGGCTAAAAATTAAAAGGGAGAAAATTAATTTTTTAGTGTCTGCCTGAGACAGTGGCGTATCCAGGGGGGGTGCCAAGGGACCAATGCACCCCCCAAGATTTTGTAAGACTATAAAAAATGGTGGCACCGAATTTTGAACGAACATGTAACCTTCATGTAAATATGCTTCAGGTTTTTTCAATGAAAAATACTTTATGGGCACTGAAATATTGTCATATTATTTTCTGTTTTCGACAATAAGAAGCAAAACTAATTGTTATTTTGTAATTGTGGAAATGTAAGAGGAAAATGAGCGATGTACCCGGGCCTCTCACTAACATTGTTAGACGTTTAAGCTTCCTATTAATTGCAGATTATTTAAATCATTTAAACGTGTTTAAGCATTGCTCCTCCTCTTATTTTCTCTTTTTTAAAGATTATTTTGAACAAATTGTCATATTATTATTTTACATCGTAAAAAAAAAAAATCAACAAAACACCAGCTTTTTTTTTCTTCGAAATGTGACAAATTAGATTTTTGTTTAAAAACGTATCGCACATTTAAAAAAAATTGTTTTTTGTATTAACACTTACATTGAAACATTACTGCTCATTTCAGCAGTAAATTTTTACCTTGGAGAAAAAGGGATCAGTTTCTACTTTCTTTTCTCATGGGATGAAATGAAAGTTTTTATTTTATTATTAAAAGTTTTATTAGAAATGAATAAATAAACAAGTTGAAATATTAATGAAGGAATGCGAATGAATGAATTAATCAATGAGCACATCTGGGATTAAAAAAAAAGGGGTATGTAATAGCTGAAAAACAAAAACAATTTTCCAGAAAGTGCAAAATATTACAATATGTGTATGAAATTTTGAAAATGAGTTGTATATATTCCCTTTGATTTTTAAGTCTATTCATATTTGAATCGCAATCGTCCAATCGACTATAGGTTTAAGAATATAATTAGTATATTGCTAGGTGGATGGCGCAGAAGAGTTAAAATGTTTTGACATTCCAATTTGCCGCGTTATTTAAATCTTACCCCCACGTTCCCCAACATCTGAAGGACGTTTAAATGGACATTTTGTAGAATATGCATGAGAAAATACGTGCATATAAGCTAAGAAAAATCTTATCTTTGATGAAACAAAAATAATCATAAAATAATACTTCATAAAAACCAAAATGTACAAAAAGTTTCATTTTGGTACTCTCGGACCTTCAAAAATATTTTTATCATGCAACTATTTTTTTTAAATTATAAATGATCTATCAATTTTCCGATGAAGACTTGAGTGCTTTTGGCTTGAGATTTTTTTTCGTAATATGTTTGTTATTGCATGATATTCATTTTTGTGAAGAAAAAAAAACGTTCAATAGAAAAAATTAAATCGAAATACTGCGTTTTTAAAGTTTCACCATATTTCTTGATTTTTTTCCTTTCTCATCACAGTGTCGATGTTCGATTGTGCACCCCCCAAAATCAATTCCTGGATACGCCACTGGCCTGAGAAGTTAATTTGTTTGTTTCTAACGGGACTAAGATTCTTTCATGTTGCACAATTATTTCTTGATGGCTATTACCATTTGAGAGGCACCTGGACTCTTACGAAGTGGAGGGTAGGCCCGTCATTTAGGGGGTCAGAGGGTCAACCCCCCCCCCTCCTCGGCTTTAGGAAACCAATGTGTTTACCTGCAAGTGGATGGGGTTTTTACTATTTTTTGGCATATTTTACATTGAATACATACCCATTGCCCCCGCCGGAAAAGTTTGAAATGACGGTCCAGGCAAAGAGGCATTATTTTCATTTGCTAAGTGTAAGTTATATCATTGATTTAATTTGTTGTTGCTATTGGGAATTATTAATCATTTTCATAGCTATTTTTATTATATTTATCCCACCCAAATTTATTATCTAATTTTATTAATTTATGCCTCATTATAAACTCCCAAATGAGAAAATTTTCGTGGAAATTTACGACTTCACGCTTTTGGCTGGTCAACACATATAAATATTACAATGGTATTTATCTACCTTTTTATGCGTCATATTTTTAAACATTTGAATTGTCTTTCAATGTTTGATGTTACTATCAAAGATCGAGTTGAAATGATTGTTTTATTTATATGACACTCATTAATCTACGAAAATGTTTGTTTGTACTATAATAGTTATTTTCATTTGCATAGCACAAGCAAGTTTATTTAGTTAATGTATTGCTGTTTATTGTAAATATTTTTAACTAATCTTATCCCTTCAGATTCTGTTTATTTCACCCAGCCCTATTTAAACAAATAGTGCGTAAAAATCATGTGATTAGAAGTATTGCATTCAGTTTATACCTTCAGTGTCTATTTTTAAGTCATAATAAAATGATAACTTTCAGTGGCGTAGCGCAGAATTTTTTTAATTAAATAATAAAAATTGTAATAAAAAATAAATAAATAATATTAAAAAATAAATAAATAGAAAGCGCTAAAAAAAAATAAATAAGTAAAACTGGGTTGGCAAAATTTTTGGGGGGGAATTTGCGCCATTGAGCTTGGGGGGGATGGGCACCCCTGGCGACATCGATGTCGATGTTTTTGCTATAACATCGATGTTTTTAACATCGATGTTTGAGGGTCGATGTTTTCTCAACATCGATATTTGGGTTCGATGTTTTTTTTTCGATGTCGATGTTTTATAATCCAGCTAAAAAAGCTTGATAAAAATATGCGATAAGCAGACATATTAAGAAATTTTCATCCTTAATCAGAAGTTTCAGTTTTAATCTCGTTTGAAACATTTTCTATGATTATTATATAGCTTTCGCCATTTTTTTTTTAATTATTCGTTTCATTATTATTCTTTATGTGAATGTTTTATATTTCAGCAAAAAAAAAAAAAAAAAAACAACAGAAAAAGAAAAAACATCATCAAGATATGGGGCCAAAGGTTATATTGTTAATCAGCCGTTTCACCATCAATCTCGTTAGAAGACTTTTTGATAGTGATCATCGATGTTTTAAGGTCGGTGTCTTTTAATGATCACTGTTTCGCGTTCGATGTTTTTTTTTTCTTTCAATGTCTGTTTTACACTTCAGCAAAAAGCAATAAAAATATGCAATAAAAACATTCATCTTTTACAGTTGCAATATCTATTGTATTAAAATAGTTTACTATATAATTACTACCGATGATTTACGGTCAACGATTTTCAAACATCGTTGTTTTTGTTTTGATTCAAAAATTTTTTTCGATAACGGTGTTTTACATTTCAACAAAAAAAATTTCATAAATATATGCGATAAAGAAATTTTATACCGTTAATCAACAATTGCAGTGTCTATCTCACTAAAAAAGTTTTCTATAATTGACATCGATAACATACGGTTGATGTTTTTCAGGAGAGAAAAGATAGAATCTAATTGAGTGATACACTAGGTGGCCAAAAGTATCCGGACACTTTCAAAAATTTACATTTTTAGATATAACTCGAGAAATAAGTGATCAATTGTTCTTTAACTTTAGTCATACAAAATATATTCTTCACCGAACATTTCCAAGTTGAAATTAAATTACCCTTGCATTTGGGGGACGATAAGAAGGGGGGTCGAAAGAAAAACCGCTTTTTGACCATAACTCTTTGAAAATAGCTCGGAATAAGCTATGCATTTAAGTAATTAATTAGCATACTATGTATAATTACTGTACAACTTCAAATGAAAGTACCACTCTTACTTCCGAAGATATGAAACATTTTTTAAAAAACGGCAATTTTATTCGAAGGGTTTTTGCTCATAACAGGCAGAGTTTTTGATCAAACCTTATCAAAACTTCAGGAAAGATGACAAAATACAAGAGAAAGAACATACTAAAACGGTTTTTAAAAATATTAAAAATCCGATGAGATATGAACGTTAAAAGGAAATAATTTTGCACGGCGCATGCGCGAAAGACAGAAATTTATAACTACAAAAATATTGTACCCTGGTGTATAATGCATCTTATAAAAAAAGTTCCAGTTGAATATCGTAAAAATTGAAAAAGATATCAGCGATCTAGTGAGCTGTAATTCATTCATTTGCAGTCAATTCATAAATGGAGAGGGGTTGTTCACAAATAGTGTGGGGACAATCGAGCATATTTTTCAATGTTAAATTGTATACTGTTTAAAAATTTATATTTGGCATAGAAGTCACATTTCGCCCATTCGGCCAAAAAGACCTTATAAGTAGGTGGCCAAAAGTATCCGGAGACCCCCTGAAACGTTGGTTTTGAGCGATGACGAAATAACCTTTATTTTAAAAATAGCTCTTTGTGGACAGACCCTCACTATGTATGTATTGTCTGCGAATGAATGAAATACAGCTCACTAGATCGCTGATATCTTTTTCAATTTTCATGATATTCAACTGGAACTTTTTTCATAAGATGCAGTATATACCAGGCTACAATATTTTTGTAGTTATAAATTTCTGTCGTTCGCGCATGCGCCGTGAAATTTTTTTTCCTTTTAACATTCATATCTCATCGGATTTTTAATATTTTTAAAAACCGTTTTAGTATGTTCTTTCTTTTGTATTTTGTCATCTTTCCTGAAGTTTTGATAAGGTTTGATCAAAAACTCTGCGTGTTATGAGCAAAAATCCTTCAAATAAAATTGCCGTTTTTTAAAAAATGTTTCATATCTTCGGAATTAAGAGTGGTGCGTTCATTTGAATTTGTATAGTAATTATACATAGTATGCTAATTATTTACTGAAATACATAGCTTATTCCGAGCTATTTTCAAAGAGTTATGGTCAAAAAGCGGTTTTTCTTTCGACCCCCCTTCTTATCGTCCCCCAAATGCAAGGGTAATTTAATTTCAACTTGGAAATGTTCGGTGAAGCCTATATTTTGTATGACTAAAGTTAAAGAGCAATTGATCACTTATTTCCCCAGCTATATGTAAAAATGTGAATTTTTGAAAGTGTCCGGATACTTTTGGCCACCTAGTGTATAAAGAGGCGCAATGTATTGGGAAGTTACTGTATTACTGTACATTTAAATGTATAAGTAATTTTTATAGAAAAAGATCGATGTTTTGAAACATCGATGTTTGAAAACATCCATGTTTTTTGGTCGATGTATCAATACCATCGATGTCTTAATTTCGAAACATCGATGTCTTGAAACATCGATGTTTTGCCTTCGATGTCGCACCCCTAGTTCAGGATTATGGGAACAGGGGACCCTCGGGGTGATGCACCACTGCGTTATAGCAAAACAAATACGAAACTCGCGCCAAGTGACTTCATTACAATAACCACTTCCACCGAGTCCTCACCCTTCATTCCCGGGGTACTGCGAGTAAATAAAAACTTCTCCGCATTTCTCGCAGCAAAAGACCTCTCCGTATCTCAACTTCATGATGTTGTCGCAGCGAAGAATGCGAGAATCAACCGCGAAATGCCTTCGCCCATTCTCGCTCAATGGACGCAGACGTAGGTCTTTGTGCCGATCCGCACGAGGCCTCACTTAGCGAAGAATGCAGCCAACAAGGAGGAGTTGCAGGGACCCCTTTATTTGGGCCCGCGCAACAAAGGGCACGTCAGTTATAACTCCATCGAGGCCTTTTGCAGATATTAAACGAGGCTTTTGTGCTGAAAGGGAAAGTTTTGAAATCTTTTTTTCTTTTTCTTGCTCACCTCTTCTCAGAGGATGGATCTTGAGGTGGATCGTGGAGAATGAGGATTTACCTTCTTCTTATGATTATATTTTTGAGCGGAACAGAAGTGGGGGGGGGGGGGAGTGCTGTCATTTGACTGAAAAAGTTAAATCAATTTTCTCAGCTAAAAGTTCCTTAATTTACATTAAAAAGAAATATTTTTTTCCCACAATATCTAATTGGATCTTCTGAATCTTCGAACGTGCATGCATGAACAGAAACAATCTCAGGAAAATATTTTTTCAACTGTATGTGCAGTCCCGTTATCTAGGGGGGTCCGTTGCCCCTCCCCCCAGGATTTTGGAAATCCATGTATTTTAAGTAAAAAAGTGTGGTTTATGCTGTTTTTAGAAAATTACATTGAGTACACACACTTTGCTCCAACCCCTCCTCCCCTGAAAAAGTTGAAAATGACATGCCTGAAAATGTATGTTTTTTTGTTGTTGTTTTTCATCGTCATTTTGTACTTTACCACACTGTGCAGTATTTCTAATCATTTGAAAATTACACAGACGTAAAATATGACTGATACTTCTCGTTATTGAGCATTAGCTATTTGCAAAATATCCTTTATTTTTCCTCCATTTTTTTTATTTTTGTATGTGTGTGAACAAGGCTACATTGTTATAAAATCTGATCCAAATATGAATCTCGCATAATGAGGACAATCATATTCGACCAAACCGCGCATGCGTAACGAAAAAGAGGAAATCATTCATTATAAATAATCCAGTAGTCATCCCAAAGACAGAGAACCAATGAGCGAAGAGAAACCTTTTAACGGAAGAAAGCTCCTTTCGGCTAAATTATAACCACATTGGAACAGACTTCCGCTTCACCAACCAAAAAATTCGAAGACCGATATTTACGAAAAGAGCGAACGAAATTAAATCAGCTGCTGTTACCGAGAGAGAGAGGTGGCTGGAAGGCACTTTTTCCGAAATTATACCCTCCACAAAGTCAATCAACGCATTGGCGCGAAAATTTCTCCAAATCCCCCCCCCCCTTCTCTCACGGGCTTAGAGAGAAAGAGAGAGCTCTTCGCGTGTAAAGTAATTAACCGTTTTCCCGCGGAACAATCCGATAAATTCGAATCGAGTTGAGTTGTTGGGCGCGAGAAAATATATCCTGGACGCGGTGTGTTCATTATCATATTCGTTTGGAGGGCGCTTTTCCCCTGGAAGGAAAGGAATCGTGTGAGAAGGGGGGGGGGGAGCCGGGTCGCTTTTAATTACGGATTCCTGTTCGATTGGACGTAGCCTCGGGTGACTTTTTGGGGTTGTCGGAATGGCAACGGCTCGTTGGCGTCGAAATCGAAAGTCAGCCAACGAGGTTTCACAAACTTCAACACATCCGATGCCAATGGAGAACAATGAAGTACATTTGAAAGTAATGATAATTCATTCGAAAAATAATTTGAAAGAAACTATTAAAACCGCTTGAGCAGACACGTCATTTGGTGATCATGGGGGTGATCAATTGCCCCCCCCCCTTCTCCACCGACTTTTTAAAATCAATGCATTGTATTTACATATAAGAGTTTTTTTTCCCCACTGGGAAAACTCGAAATGACGGGCCTGTGTTTGAGCAGTCCTTGCACAACTGTATGAAAAAGAGCATTTTCAAAGAATAAGCAAAAAGTATGTGACAATAACAGTTGTCCAAATTGTTAAAACTAGCTTAAAAGGCAGTGCTTCGAAACGGCATCAACAACTTCATTTCGTAACTATTGGGATGGCCAGCTGAGTGGTGTATTGGTTTAGCCCTGTCCATTTTCTTTCAAAGATACGGGTTCAAACAAGGGATCAGTCGGGAAATTTTACGACACAAAACATCGTCCGAGTCCATGACGTATGACTATGCCGCATGCAAAAGGACCCTTGATTATTAATTTGGCTTTAATACTCTTGACAAAATTAAATTTCAAATGCAGTTTTGGCTCGTGAGAGCGCAAGCGCCGCCATCTGGTTTTTAATAAGTTCATTAGAAACATGATTTTCCACAATTTTGGTTAGCTTTTACTCTCAATTTGTATGTGAATTCAACAACATAATATTTATCTAGAGTTGCCAATTCACCATTAATATCTGCTGATACTTGAGTTATTTTCAATCATTTTGCTAAGAAGCATATTTTTTAACAATTTGGTGAAAAAGTTTTGGCACTAAATGTACAAATTCATTTTTTGTTTCTACCAATGCTTGTGTTATTTTGGATCATTTCCTTTCAAAAAATAGTTTTTAATCAGTTAGGCAGTTTTCAAATTCAATTTCTTAATCATAATATTTGAGTATTGAAACAAATTCATTAGCTCTCAGGAATTTCTACTGATCTTTATCTTCAATCCTTTTTTTATTAACATAAATTTTAGCCATTTAGTGAGCGCTCACTCGCAACAGGAAAATATTTTAACGTTTCAAAAGTTTTAGCTGGAGCTAAATTCGTAATTAACATGAATTCTTACCTGGACTTGTAATTTTTGCAATAGTTTTCTCATGAATAAAATTTTTAACCGTTTAGTTCTCACTCACAGCAAATTTAAATCTATGTCGTAATCTTTGACTTCACAAACATTTTTAATTTCTACTAATACTCATGTTGTTTTGGAATCCTTTTCTTTTATAATCCTTAAATATTTGCTGTCTCTCACTCGCAATGCATGTACGGTCGTCCACGCCTAAACAAATACTGTCGGTTCCAAGAAATATTCGATTAAGCGGGGTATTCGTTTAAGCGGGGTATTCGTTTAAGCGGGGATCTTTAACATGGCCTCTATATGGCATGGGGTGAAGGGAGGTTTTATTCGTTTATCCGTTACCCGATTAAGCGGGGATGACAGTATGTATACAATTTCTATTTCATATTACTCTGCTTGAGCCTTTTTTTCACCCAAAAATACGCTATCCCTTTGTACATATTCAACACTGTTAAATTTAACAAATTACTGGATGATGTATGTGAAAATGTACATAACAACCCACAAGGGTAAACATTCAATTTGGTAAAAGCACAAGAAAAATTATTTTGGTTAATAATAAATAAAAATAAAAATGTAAGTAAAATATTTACATAAAGGTAATGGAAAAATAAATAAATAAACAAAATAAATGAAAAAAAAAATAATAATTGAAGGAATAAATAATTAAAATATATAAATAACAAAAACTAAATGAAAAAGAAGAAAGAAATATACATAAATAATAGAACATTATAATTAAAGAAAAAAAGAAGAAATGTAGATAAATCAATAAATAAACAGAAGAAAGAACAAGAAAAAGGTGCAGTTAAGAAAGTACAGTAAGAAAAAAAATATATTATTCGAAAAGAAAATGATCGTGGTTTATTAGAAAAGAGATAAGAGCAGTAATTTTCTTTTTTGCTGTAGGAAACGAATAATAGTTTTTTAAGTCTTGAGTCCAATTGCCTATAGAACGTGTATTCTGCTTGAGCTACAAAACCATCGTTAACTTCAACCGACCGACAGTTCAGTTATTTTTAGCCTTTTTTTCTGAGGCATAAACTTTATCCAGTCGGAGAGCTCTCATACACTACAACTATCTAATTTCTCTCGCGTAATCTTCGGTAGGAACTATAAAGTCAATATTTCTCGTTGATTTCTAAGACAGGGGATTCGGTTAGTTTTAATATATTTTTCTTTAAATAAAATTTTTAACCACTTAATGAGTTTTCCCTCAAAACATGAATTTAATTTCTATTGCACAATCTTCAAAGTTGCTACAATTTCACTAGCTACGGACACATATTTTCAATCCTTTTCATAACAAAATAATTTTCAATCATTTGTTGGGACCTCATACACACATTCAACATCTACTCAACAACCTTTTGTTAAATCCACCCTCGTTTTCTCTCCAGCAAAATTCGGACATTCCCTTCATTCCATCCATCCCCTAAAGTACACAAACAGAACTTTTTTTCGAACCCTACTTTCCCTTCTCCAGTGCATGGAAAATAAAACAAGAGCGGAAGAAAAGGCGCGAAACCAGAGATCCTGGTAGCCAGGTGCGGATCACAGACTGCCTCTTGTAATCCCGCGTGTGCCCGTTTGCTCTCTCTCATCCTTCCTCCTCCTCCTCCCTCCTGGGATCAGTCTTCCAACATTCCATCAACCCTTCTAACCTCTTCCCTCCTATTTAATCTCTTCTTCTCGAGGCTTTGAAGGAGAAGGTTCAGATGCCATCCCAAGATGTTCCCTTGCCTGATGGCATTGATTTAGCTGTATTTAAATAAACTGGGATGGTTCTTACAGAACTTTAGGAGAAATACCGTGTTTCCCCGAAAATAAGAAGCAGTCTGACATTAAATTTTAAGGCTTTGAAGGAAAAGGTTTTGATGCCTTTCCTAGATTTTCCTTTGCTATTTGCCTGTTGCCTCATACATTGATTTAGCCAGTATTTAAATAAACTGGGATGTTTCTAGCAGAACTAGACAATCGGCGGATGATTCTCTGATGAAAATAAGAATTTTAGATTAATTTTTAAAGCTTTGAAGAGAAGGTTCAGATTCCTTTCCAAGGTGTTCAATTGTCAGTTGCCAGATACATTGATTTAGGTGTATTTAAATAAACTGAGATGTTTCTTGCAAACCATCAGTATGGTGTCTCCCCGAAAATAGGAGTCTTACATTAATTTTTAAGGACTTTTAAACGAGAAGGTTTAGTTGAAATCCCAAGATGTTTCCTTGCCATTTGTCTGATGCATTGATTTATGCGTATTTAAATAAAATGGGATGTTTCTCGCAAACCATCAGTATGGTGTCTCCCCGAAAATAGGAGTCTTGCATTAATTTTTAAGGACTTTTAAACGAGAAGGTTTAGTTGAAATCCCAAGATGTTTCCTTGCCATTTGTCTGATGCATTGATTTATGCGTATTTAAATAAAATGGGATGTTTCTCGCACAACTTGACAATCAATACGATGTTGGTTTCCGAAAATAAGAGTCTTACAATAATTTTCAAGGCTTTGAAGGAGAAGGTTCAGATGCCTTTCTGTTGCCTGATGCATTAATTTAGTTGTATTTTAATAAATTGAGTGTTTCTTACAGAACAACACCATCAGTACTATATTTCCGTGAAATTAAGATCCGCAGTCTAAGATTAATTTTTAAGTCTTTTTAAAGAAGAAGGTTTAGTTGCCATCTCTTCTTTGCCATTTGCGTTGCCTGATGCATTGATTTAGGTGTATTTAAATAAAATAAGATGTTTCTTGCACAACTAGACTATCAGTACGATGTTTACCCAAAAATAAGTCTTACGTTAATTTTAAGGCTTTGAAGGAGAAGGTTCAGATGCCTTTCTATTACCTGATGCAGTGATTTAGTTGTATTTAAATATACTAGGATGTTTCATGTTTTGCTAGACCATCAGTAAGGTGCTGGTCCCCGAAAATAAATTTATGTTTTAAAGCTTTGTAGGAGAAAGTTCAGATGCTTTTCTGTTGCCTAATGCATTGATTTAGTTGTATTCAAATAAATTGCAATGTTTCTTGCAGTTGCAGTACAAGACCATCAGTACGGTGTTTACCTGAAGATAAGATCCGGTCTTACAGGAAATTTCCCTGAAAAAGAAATGATATGCTAGGGCTTACTTTCAGAGGATGCCATTTTTTAGACCAATATTCTCATTTATTTATTCATTTTGATCTCCAATGGCGGGTACAAACGACAGCTCTGACGTCAAGACAAATTAACTAATTAACAAAAAAATTATAATAAAATGACAGAGGAAAAAAAGTATATAGACTAGTAATGGACATAATCGATAAATTTTGATAATCGAGATCTCGGGAATCGAATAGTTCTGGTAATCGACATCTTTCCATTTGAGCACTCGAGTGATTGACTTTTCGAGATCTTCCGAATTGAGATCTCGAAATGAAGTAATCAAAAGCTCAGGAAATGATCCAAACTGAGAATTCGAGGTTTGCTAATAGAAAACTCGAGATGAGGTACTCGAGAACTCGAGACGCTTAATCGGAAACTCGAGATGTGACAATCGAGAACTCGAGCAGTGATAATCGAGTTCTTAAATGATATTGGATAATCGAGTGATTCAATTATGAGAAGTCCATTATGCCCATCCCTACTAAGGATTCATTCGATCTCTATGGGTCATTAAATAAATTAATGTAATGCAATTGCCTAGAAGTTCAGTCATGGTCGGTAGCAAGACGGAATTATGCCACAGCTTTCATTCTAGGACTGCCAATAATTGATCTTTTGAATTTTACCATAATTGAATTTAAAATGTTTTTCAATAACAAAATAACGAACAAATCAAATGTATAGTTTAAAAATTCTAAGGCTTTTTTCTTTGTTTTTCATTTTCCACGATGTGAAATTATTATATTTAAGTACAATGAGTTAAAATTCTCTTGACTAAATTTTCAAGGCTTATTTTCGATGTCCTCTGCCGGAGCGTCTTTATTCATAAGTGTAGTATTTGGGTTCAAAAGGGCACGGGGTGAGGGTGATATTTTTTTCGAAACATAGATTCTATTTTATTCCTAAACGAATTTTTATGCTATCTTTGGTTGTCTAAACAGAGGATCAAGACCTGGATGGACACTCCTTTGGATTCGCGCCGGCTCAAAGTTAAGTACTACAGAAGATTCAATCTATTTTCAATTCAGGTCTCGGCTGGATCCATCTTCTGAGCTTGGAGAGGGGCATTATCAGGAAGGAGTTGTCCCCAGGGCAATTTTCGGACCGAAATTTTCGATCAGGGTCGAAGTTTACAATGTTTAATAGTTGAAAATACATTTTTCGTCATATTTGGTCGCTAAGGGGAAGAGGGGCGGCCTGGGTCATGACCTCTATTCTGGCTGAATGACTCATACCACGTCTTGCGTCTTGCACTGTCGGCATCCCAACAAGCAACTTTGTCCTTTTGATCTATCGGACCCTCATTCTCATCTTCCCCTTCAACCTTTAAATGACCTGTTGCTCGTCTTTCGTCCTTCTAGTGTTACTAAAGGGTCTCGTAATTTATGATGTAGGGGACATCCGTTCCGTTGGGAGGGAAATTGAGCCTTTGCGTGGAGATCCCCATTTTTAGAAAGTAGAGTGCAAAACAGTTGACCCGTTTACACTGTGTCATGTTTAAAAATGTTGTATGCAACGGAAATACAGTGAACTCTCACTTATACACCGCCTCATTTATGCGCCTTTTTCACTTATACGACGATTGCATATTTCATAGCAAAATAATGATAGTATCATTCGTTTATGCCGTCGCTCAAAAGATAAATATCTCATTTATGCGCCGAATTTTCCCTATAATGTAAAAAAAATCATTCATTTTCTTTAAAAAATAAGCATTATTCTTCACTTTCCTCGTTAATCTTTCACCTTTATTGCTCACGGAAGGCATTTTTTCCGCATGAACTCGAGTTTGGAGAGGGACAAAGACCTATTATGCATCGTTTTAACGCGAACAGTTTGTAATTAGGTATGCTACAATTTTTGTTTTATCTTTTTCATTGTAGTTACGTTTCTGTAGTTGCCAAACCGTATAGCAGTATGTCCCTTTTCTATAGAAACAATCATATTCATTCTCTCACTGGAAACTGTGTAGCGTTTTAGTCCTTTAAATAGGCTTGTTCACTTATACGTCTCTCTCACTTATGCTCCTTTTTCTGTTGGTCCCTTGGGCCGGCGTATAAGTGAGAGTTCACTGTAAATCCTATGTCATCAGCAAACGTACTGTGCTTGTACTAGTACGAATAGGGCTGTCCGATGAGAGGTCACTGGGTGACTTCCAAAATTTTCTTTTCACAAATTTTGATTGCCTGATATGGCAAATTTGGGGAAAATATTGCAGTTTTGATATTCTCTTTTCCTTCTTTATCTTTCTAAAAATGCTTTGTATTGTTGAAAGATGCCTCGGTGTTATGGTTTCCTTTTTTTTCTGAAATGGTAGATCATTATGGATGCCTAACTACACAAAAAGCTAAAAGCCAATAAACAATCAAATCTGAGGCGGCAAAATATCTAAATTGTAAGACCGATTCTAATTCAAATGATAGATTGAGGACGGCTGTTATTTTCGTACATTTTATTTTTTTCCCACTCTTCTCATATCTGCTTAAAAATCTCATCATAATCTCTAAGCCTGAAGAGCAGAGAAAAAGCATACGTAACGCAGAATGTCTCGGTGGTAACCAGAAAGAGATGCAATTACATAGTGGAATAAAAATGTGCGTGTACGCTTCCAATACAAAAGCACCCTTTACTATGCCTGTAAGCGCTGTATCGAATTGCTGAGGGGGCGGGAAATATTGGACTTAAAAGTAATACATTTTTCTGCAAACTGTTTCCTTGAAAAGAAAACGAAACCACTTACGGACACTACTGTACCTGGTTAACGCAAAACAACTTCAACGATGAACCAGTTATGAAGAAAATATTTTAAAATTTAAAAAAAAAAAATGATGAATAATATGTTTGGCTGTGGCTGTTTATGGATCTCATTACTTTTTCGCCAAGGTTTTTTGTTTCTTTTAACACCGTCATTCTTTGTAAATTCGAATAAATTGTTGCTTTGCAAAAAAAAAAAATAAAAAAAATCCGTTATTTTTAGCCCAAATATTTGTTGTCTTTTGAGTCTAGAAACTTAAAACCAGTATAAGCATAGGCATAGCCAAGGAGGGTATGAAATGGATAGCAGAAAAATTGTCGTAACCCCAGAAGAAGGTAGTCCACACTAATATCTGAACCGCATACCTCTCCGATATTTTTATTTTTGCAACTTGAAGTTTTTAGAACGAGAAGCATAAGTGCCGAATCTTCAAATTTTCCGAGGGAACTTTCCGAGGGAAAAACAGAAAATTTCCGCCCTTCTTTTTTACCATCAAAAGTTTCAATACGACATCATTTACTTATTTGCCTCCTTTTTAAGGGGAGAAAAAGAGGGGAATTTGCAAAATGATTCGTTTGAGCCGTTATGTGCAGTTATAGTTAAACCAAGTAGAGATGCCGGGTTGACTAGAAGCGGAAACGGACCACTTCATTTAGAAATAGGTTGGATCTGCAAGAACGCGTAAGCTGTGAAGTCGTACGTTCTCGTTAATCCAACCTATTTTTAAATGAAGTGGTCCGTTTCCGCTTCCAGTCGACCTGCAATCTCTTCGCGGTTAAACTTTAAATACTTTGGAGGCATGATAGAAATCACAGAAAGAAGGCTAAAAAATTAAACTTTGCTTGGTTCCATCAGTTTATCAGTGACAGGAAGTTAATGAAACTGTGTGACTTGTGACACTTTGTGACAAAAAAGTGGACGAGGAGAGGTAAGATATGCAGGAAAGAAAGAACGTCATTATTTATGGACAGTCCCTGAAAAAATATTATTGTTGCAAGTATTTTTGACAAGACCTAAAACGTTCATCTTTCTTATTTAAGTACCAAGTACCAAGTAGAAATACCTACATTCAATGGTAAAAAAAAAATCACTGCCTTATTAATCTAGTTCGATATGTGACCATAAATTTGGTTGCAGCAGTTTGCAAATCTCTCATGGAAGAAGGAAGTATTGAATTGTGTGATTCACAGCAAAAATAAAAATGTTGTGTCTTTTTTTTCTTTCGAAATTCACTTCAATTACTGAAGCAAATAAATACAAAACGTTTCACCTTTCTGTTTTGACATTCAGATCAGCTTTTGTGATTTGAAAACAACCACAGAAAGTAAGATGCATTCCTAACAAAAGGATCAGAAAAACTTATTCCTCTGTTTTTGGGTTAACTTCCAAGTTGCAAGGTTAAAAAGAAAGCGATGGGGGAGGATTCTGTGTTTTCGATTTCCCCTTTCACACCCCACGCCCTCCCCTTTTCGAACTCGACCGGAAACCCCGGTATGCAGTGAGCACAAGTGCGAAAGCTTCGCCTGGGGGCAGCATAGAATGCAAGGAAGGGGGGGAGGAGGGGTGAAATTCGACCGTTCTGGGGGGGGGGAGGAACAGAAGGATTCAAAATGGCTTCCGCGCGCGGCTGCGAAAGATCTCTTCCCACACTTCCTGTACTTGCCAGACTGCTTGGCGGGCGGATCGAAGCCACGTGTTTCCATAGCAACCGCGCCCCTTCGGCAAAAAAAGGGGGAGGGGGAGAGGGGGAGGGAGAGGAGTAGAACACAGCTGCGCATCGTGGTAGTCTCATCATCAGGCGTGAAAAGTGAAAAGCGTGGGCGAATTTATCTATTTGTTGGAGAACTTTTTTTCTGTCTATTGGCATTGGAACTTTTTTCGCCTTTTCCGGGAGTCAGTCAACTTTATTGATGGAAGGAATTTTTAAATAAAGTGAATTCTGTGTTGCTTTCCCAGTACACATTAACAGTGTTGACACGTGAAATTGAAGGTCTATTGATTTTGTTTATTTTGCCATATATTAATGGAAAAAAATGAATAAAAAACAGAAAAACTCAACAAATTACACTCAACAAAAACAAAAAGCAATTAGAATAGGTAAAAGCTGGTAATTACAGTTTTCTAAAACTGAATAAAGAAAGTACTTAATTTCGCACAAGAATAAATGCACCACAAGTTTTAGATGTCTAGGTTGGTGGTTTGTCAGAATTATCCTCTTTTTCAAAAAAATTCAAAGGACAACAACATGCCCACAACATGTTATTTCTGGATTTTTATACTCTGATCTCAAGGACATTGGACAAGCTCAGTAGCAGAATTTTTCCAGCAATTTGCAATGCAAATGAAAAGCCTAAAACTAGTCTGAACGTAACACATTCAGGGCTGCGAAGTCGGAGGAAAAATGATCGACTCCGACTGCGGGATGTTAAAACCTCCGACTCCCGACTCCTGCTTTTTTTAAATTATTATTTATTTATTTATTTTTTTTTAACCCAAATGTGAAGAGGGAAAAACCCTAAACAAAGGTTGAAATCTTAAGTCCATTTTTAAAAGTTTCATTTTTATTCATGGTCGTAACCACAGGACTCACTTTAAGAGTGGGGAGGGGGGTAGCAAGCTGAGGTATCCCAGTTGGAGGTCATGGGAGGTCATTGTGACCTCTCAAAAAGTTCGATTTTCTCAAGAACTCGCAGGTAATTTCACCACATTTACCTCAATTCTCGGAGGTCACTGTGACCTCCCAAAAATTCCATTTTCTCCAAAGCAAAAGACAAGTGCCGCTCTTGTTATTTGACCCCGTACAAAACTAATCCTTTTCGTGTTAAATGGCTAGATTATATTTTAACACATTGAATTTTTGCTGCAAATATTTTTTATTCACTTGCATAAGCCCAAACATAGCAATTCGTTTCACAAAGTAGACCCGCCATTTTGAAGTCCTTTTTAGGGATCCTAGATGCTTAGGATTTGGATATTGGACGCTGAAAATTTGTATCTGTTAGTTTCAAAGTTATGTTTTCGCCTCCGTAAAATTTCATCCAAATCGGAGGTGGTCGGAGTCGACATGTTTTTCAACGACTCCGACTCCAACTCCTTTGGTCCAAAATTAGTCCGACTCCGACTCCGCAGCCCTGAACACAGATTCAAATCAATTGCAAGGCCTATTACAAATCATCACCAAGGAATGTCAAAAATTCAACTTTTACGTCTAAAAACTACACCGTACATAGTGCTTTATTCTTTTCGGTAGCAGAAGATAATTAGCTTTGCAAATACCAGCGGAGTGCGTGCGGAGCACTTTGCTCCCTTTCTCTTTCTTTTCCTGTAATTTTCTGCTTTAAATTCGACTGTTTCATGCAGACCCAGAAAAGTAGAAGGTTAAAAAAAAAATAATAAAATAAAATAAATACTTTTGGAAAAAAATAGAACCGACTTTAGTTGGAAATTGCTCTAAAAAGTAAAAAATAATTTTTTCTTTTAACACCATCAAAACTACTTTTAAACATAAGTTTTGAAGTCGGCGCAAAAACAATGTATAGAATCATACGCAACTATAATTCAACTATATACACTTTAATGGATCCATGTTCTTTAAAAGCATTCGCATACATTTCATTCATTACCACACATTCGTGTAATGGTACAAATATTCTGCTTTTAATTTTCAATAGTTTCTCTGAAAAATGTTGGCAAAATTTGGTTAAATATCATTTGACCTATCGTTTTTGCGCCGACTTCAAAACTTACGTTTAAAAGTAGTTTTGATGGTGTTCAAAGAAAAAAATTATTTTTTACTTTTTAGAGCAATTTCCAACTGAAGTCGGTTCTATTTTTTTCCAAAATTATTTTATTTTATTCTTTTTAGTGTAAGTGTACTTATGAAATAAGGTAATGTTTCCATTACGGAACTTCACCTAATTTTTTTAAGTAAATGCTCCATAAAATAAACTGAAAAAAAAAGGAAGAAACTATCAACGCATCTAAAATTATAAACGTTTGACACTAAAAAATAATTTTTGTTATTCTCTGGTATTTATTTGTGTACTAGCTTAATCAAAGCCATTTAAATATCAACTGTTTGTCAACTAATTTATATTTCAAAGCAATTCTAGTTTCTCGTTGTTCATAAGATTTTTACACATACTACGTACGTTACCGCTAATGAGTTTCATGTTAGATTTAGTTCAGAATTGGTTCAAATTTTTCATCATGATTACTATTAATATTGCTGTTGCGAGGCAAAAAATTTTTGCAGCAATGGATTGAAAATTTAATTATTTAATGGGGAAATGACATGAAATTTACTGTTTTCCATAATAACTTTTTTTCTAGTGAACCAATATCGTCACATGAGTATACATGGTACCTAAGTTACACCATCTCCTATCGATTAAAAAAAAATCGTCCAAATCGGTTCAGTAGATCATAAGTTATGTGCGAACAAAAAAAAAAAAAAAAACATACGCTTTGAATTGAGAACCTCCTCCTTTGTTGAAGTCGGTTAATAAAAAAACTTCCTATTTGGAAATAGTCAGCAGAAGTGCTCAAGTATCTTTGTTAGAAATCGCACCGTACACCGTAAAAAATAAATGTTGTTTTTGCAGTATGATACAGCTAATTTTACAGTAATAAAGTAAAATTGCTAGTTTACAGCAATAAACTATAAAATTGCTAGTTTTATAGTTTATTACAGTGCGTGCATTTTACAGTTTTAAAGTGGAACCTCTGCTGTCAGTATTGTAATGCTGTTTCTACAGTATAACACAGCTAATTTTATCTTAAAACTTTTTTTCGATGCACCCTGTTAGGCCCGGAAATTAAGCTATTCGTATCCAGATTCGACCTCTCAAAAGAGACAAAGATAAATACTGCCGTGCTAAACACAAAAGTGGTGTCTGCAGTTGAGCTCAAACTGGGATAAAACTCTTTAAAGTTTTGCCCCACCATGCATTTGATTCAGATGAAAATTTTTCAGATTTTTTTTTAAAAATATTTCCCGTTCTCAAATGACCTTATAATTTTGTATTTAGATAAAATTCGTCACAAAGGGCCACCTAGTGGCCATAACTCAATTTTGTAAAAAAGTGCAGATACGACTTTTGTGCTTAGCACGGCAGAATAGAGTGTTTTACTTTTACTCCCTCCCTAAAATTTAAGTTTGGGCAGCCCCTGTTACTATCATGTGAAAAGCTGAACTGCTTGTTTTCTTTTTAGTAGCTTTCCCGGTAGAACTTTCACTTTGTGTGTTTTTACCATTAAGAGCAAGAATCTGAGAGAGTGTCACGCCTGTGATTCATGACCTCTCAGATTTTCTCCCAAAAATTACCAAATGTTTATTATCTTAATAAAAGACCAAATCCAGAATGTTTTGCTCTAAAGTTGAGTTGTTTAGTTTTTATGTATCCCTAAAGATGAAGGTGCGGCATCAAAAATTAAGCGGATTTTCAAGACATGGAAGTTACCGTGAGCCAAAACTCTTACCAGGAACTGTTTAACTCCAATTTTCTTTTTGTATATGGAATATAGAAGGTTGAAACTTTACAAAATGAATGTTAAATTTGTGGTAAATTGTTGCCGTAAGGTCAGTGAAGGCCCTCAAAACAAGGCATTTTTGACGGTTTTTAGTGTTTTTGAGGTCCAAAAACAGTTTGTACATTTTAGTTGGCACGGCAAAAGTAGTGTCATTTGAAAGACCAGTGTAAGCACTTTAAAATAATGTATAATTAACCGAGGAAAGTTCAACGTGCTTTTAGTTGCGTAAGGCCGAAGTATGAAAAATGTCATATTTTACCTATATTCAAACGGTCATAACTTCCTCTGCCAACAACATATTGAAATATTTTTTTTGCCAATGTCATACTCTATTCTTTGTCTTAACAAAACAGTTGAGTCCTTTGAGGCGAAATGTGAAAAAAATTTTTACAAAAAATTTATTTTTTCCTGTACATTTTTTGTAAAAAAATTTTTCACATTTCGCCTCAAAGAACTCAACTGTTCTGTTAAGACAAAGAATAGAGTATGACATTGGCAAAAAAAAATATTTCAATATGTTGTTGGCAGAGGAAGTTATGACTGTTTGAATATCGGTAAAATATGACAATTTTCATATTTCGGCCTTACGCAACTAAAAGCACGTTGAACTTTCCTCGGTTAATTATACATTACACTGAAGTGACAAAAGTCATGGGATAGCAATATGCAAATTTTCAGATGGCAGTAGCATCGCATAGAACAGGTATAAATGCGCAGTGCTTTTACAGAGCTTTCATTTCTGTTCAAGTTATTCATGTGAAGAGGTTTTAACGTGATGATGACCGCACGACGTGAATTAACAGACTTTGAACGCGGAATGTTAGTTGGAGCTAGACGCATGGGTCATGCCATTTCGGAAATCGTTAGAGAATTCAACATTCCCAGATCCACTGTGTCAAGAGTGTGCCGAGAGTATGAAATTTCAGGCATAACATCCCACCATGGACAGCGCAGTGGTCGACCGCCTGCACTTAAAGATCGAGACCGGCGACGTCTGCAAAGAGTCGTAAATTCTAACAGACAAGCAACACTGCGTCAAATCACCGTAGAAATCAATGTGGGACGTACAATGGACGTGTCTGCTAGAACTGTGCGGAGAAATTTGGATTTCTTGGGCTATTCCAGCAGAAGACCGACTCGAGTGCCTTTACTGACAGAACGACATCGCTTGCAGCGACTCTCGTGGGCACGTGAGCATATCGGTTGGTCCCTAGATGAATGGAAAACCGTGGCCTGGTCCGATGAGTCACGATTTCAGCTGGTAAGAGCCGATGGTAGGGTTCGAGTGTGGCGCAGACCCCACGAAGCCATGGACCCAAACTGTCAGCAAGGCACTGTTCAAGCTGGTGGTGGCTCCGTAATGGTGTGGGCTGTTTTTTCATGGCATGGACTTGGTCCTCTAGTGCGACTGGACCGAACATTGACTGGAAATGCTTATGTGCAGCTACTTGGAGATCACTTGCAGCCATTCATGGACTTCATGTACCCAAACAACGATGGGATTTTTATGGATGACAATGCGCCATGTCACCGGGCCACAACTGTTCGCAATTGGTTTGAAGAAAATTCTGGACAGTTCCAACGAATGATTTGGCCACCTAGATCGCCCGACATGAATCCCATTGAGCATTTATGGGACACCATCGAGAGGTCTGTTCGTGCCCAAAATCGTGCCCCATCAACGCTTTCACAATTATGGACGTCTATCTAGACAGCATGGCTCAATATTCCTGCAGAAGACTTCCAACGACTTGTTGAGTCCATGCCACGTCGAGTTGTTGCACTTCGCCGGGCAAAAGGAGGGCCGACACGATATTAAGAGGTATCCCATGACTTTTGTCACTTCAGTGTATTTTAAAGTGCTTACACTGGTCTTTCAAATGACACTTTTTTTGCCGTGCCAACTGAAATGTACAAGCTGTTTTTGGACCTCAAAAACGCTTAAAAAAGTCAAAAATGCCTTGTTTTGAGGGCCTTCACTGACCTTACGGCAACAACTTACCACAAATTTAACATTCATTTCGTAAAGTTTCAACCTTCTATATTCCATATACAAAAAGAAAATTGGAGTTAAACAGTTCCTGGTAAGAGTTTTGGCTCACGGCAACTTCCATGTCTTGAAAATCCGTTTAATTTTTGATGCCGCACCTTCATCTTTAGGGATCCATAAAAACTAAACAACTCAACTTTAAAGCAAAACATTCTGGATTTGGTCTTTTAATAAGATAATAAACATTTGGTAATTTTTGGGAGAAAATCTGAGAGGTCATGAATCACCTCATAATGCTAGGCGTGACAGTTTCTCAGATTCTTGCTCTTAAATTATGACAAGATGGCTTTATTAGGTACCTTACTATTTTGTCCTCGCATCCGAATTTTCTCAGTGCAGAATAAAAGCAGTGGTTGGAAAAACTACATATTTTTCGTCGCGAACTACAACTACAACTACTTTCTTATTAATGTAGTTAATTACAGTTACAACTACTTTTTTTTTTAATGTAGCGAGCTACACTACTTTTGAAATGTAGTTGCTACTTCGCTACTTTTTTAAAAAATAAATAAATAACAAGAATACACCGTTTGAGGATCGTCCGGAAAAATTCGAAAAGTGCTTTAGATTAAAAAATTACCTCATTCGAATATGGAATAGAAATAGGAAGTGTCTTTGAATTTATTTGTTACTTTTCCTTTTGTTCCTTTTTTTTTTTTTTTTTGCTAAAATTTGTCCTTTTTAGATTTTTTTTTTTAATTTTACGAATATTCGCCACAAGAAAAACCTTGTTTTTTCCTTTCGTTCTCTTTTTTTTTTATTTTTTTTTCATTTATTTATTTGTTTTTTTAATTTAAAAGTAGTTTCCAGAAATCGCTACAAACTACTATTTTTTTGTTTCGTGCTACTCACTACTCTACTTTATTTTTAAAGTAGTGCTCTACACTACAATCTACTAAAAGATGTAGCTACTACAGTAGTTTCGCTACTTGTAGCGCGCTACTTCCGACCACTGAATAAAAGCCTTTACTGGTCTTAAGCAAATTTAATACTTTCCTCGGTAAATTGTGAAACCTATCTTTTGATCAGTTGATTGTATAACGGGTTAGTAGGTATATGAAACGTACTTGTTTTAATGTAATTATACATTGAGGAAACCTAGAGTTCTGAGTTTGCTTCCAAGATAATTCATGGTGAATGTTATGCAAAAGCAATGGAGTTTATATTACCTCTAGAAAAAGATTCGATACCTATCACTCAGCGTGTTTCTCCAACTTTGCTACAAACTTTTTCTGTTTATTACATCCTAAAAATGCTAGATGAGCTCTCTTTTGGAACCTGCAAAAGTTAACAGTTTTATTTTCTATGTTTAATAAGTAGTTTTCAGGGTGAGGAACTTTATTTATAGGATCTGAGAAAAAGCATACCATACAATAAGGGATGACACTGATCGGAAAATGAATAGACTACCGCTGAAGAACAGATTATCTTGGAAATGTCGGAAGGCCATTCATCTTTGGTCAGTTTAAAAACAAATTTTGTTATTTTTACTGAGCTAAAGATTGTACCTTTTCATTTAAAGGATCTATAAACACTTGAGACTAAAATTATGCTATTTTATAAGGTAGTAGTAAATAACTTCGTATGCCTTTGAAAAGCAATTCAGCGAGATGCCCATCCCCATGAAAGCAATGGAGTACCCGCCTCAAATACTTTTGAACAATTTAAAGACGAAAGCCACCCTCCCCCAAAATGAGACGAACAAACCCCTCGCAATTTATGACGCTAATATGATTCAACAATGCTTAACTATAATGCATTTGCAATCTATTAATCTGAACAGATTTTATTTTTGCTAACACAATTTTGGTATTTTTGTGGAATTTGAAATCATATATTTTTCAAAGCGTAGAATGTACTTCACATGTTGTGGCGAATTTTCCCCTTAAATCTGCCATTTGTATTTAATATTCCATCGGAATGCATTGTCCTCACAGCTGTTTGGCAACATTTTTCATACCAATGAGCTTAAGTTTACTAAATAAAAGGGATAAACTCGGATATCTTCTTACCCTCAAATCGCTTAATGCGATGTTGACGACGTATCTGATTCGAACACAAAAGGAACAAAGCACCTTGGACAGGCGAACAGAATGAACTCATCATTCCAAAAAGGAAGAGCGATTAACTCGGAAAAACGAGATCCAGAACCGCGTGTAATTGAAATTTCACGCTTCAGCAGACAGACAGCCCCCCACAGCCCGAGCCGTTTTAAAAGTGCACAAGAGTCTGCCCATTCAGCAGAAATCGACCCATTTGTACAAGAGTAAATATCCGCTGGAGGAGTCAAAAGAAGAAAGAATACGGGGGCCATGAGGAGATTCGAAAGCAAGAACCGTCATTCCTGCAAGTGAAGATAGAAAAAAAAAAGGTGACGAAATCTCCGGCTTTAACAAAGCCCTCCCACTGCAAGAGGGGGGAGGGGCCATCAGAGTCAAGACCACGAGGGGTGCGGCAGGAGGTCAAGCAGAGGTTTTGATGGAAAGGGGGGGGACCACCCATGGTTGCACGTGGTAAGCCCATGGATATGAACAGGTTTACTAGATAGCTGATAGCTTCCAATCTGAATGGGGAGCAGTGTCACCAGAAAATCTCGCCAACTGTTCCCCTTGTTAGGATTAGTTACCGCTTTTAGCATTAGAGTCTACGAGGATACTTGCCGCCGCTGCCTTTAAAAATTAATTAAAAATAAATAATTTGCCATAAATTATTAAAAACCGCTTTTTAACTGACTCTATCAGTTTGACAAATACACACATCATCAACAAACAAAATCATTCCATCTTTTTACTTTATGTAAGAATTAAAGTTTGGCTATTTTTCGGCAAAATTATCGCCAAGACTCTGGATGACACAGATGGCAGAAGCAGCAGAAAAATCACAACACCGACGCAAGACCGATAATCTCACAAATCTGGATTCCAGCTCTACCCCATTCGCTCGCCAAACGTAATCAAGTTTTTACCATTGGATCCTCTCTCTAAGTCTTATTTGGATCCAGATGAAGTTTCTGCCAGGTCATGGTGGGAGTGGTCAGATAAGAAAAAAAAGACCCCCCCCCCCAGAAGAAGTTAATATAATAATATCAAAAAATGAAGGGGAACGGGGAACCAGAAGAGCGCATTCCAGAAAGAAAGACATAGTCGGAACATTGTGTCTCATGTCTAATTTGATGGAATGCAGGGTCGAAACGCCCCAAGGGGAACTGGATCCTCAAGAATCACGTCATAGATTCATCAGCGAATAGAAGAATGCCCTGTCTTCAGCACAGCTTCGAGTTATGTGTCTCTTCCTTTGAGCTTTCTCTTGTTGAAGACACGTGCTGTCATCGATAACTTTGAGTAATTGCCGATTTCTGACTGTGAATAATGAATACTCAGCAGAATTGAATCAATTTGATCATTTGAACTACGTCAGTTGCTCTTCTCATTTACTACAGGCACGCGTCAAAGTTATCTATGTATAGAATTATTATTTATATAGGAAGAATAAGAGATCTCTATTGACGAGTTTTCGAGAATCATCGTCTTACTGGCTAATTTCTTTTTCAAAGGTTCAAGGATCTCTTCTCTCCAAAACAAAACAGAATTTGATATCCGAAATTGATCAAAGAGGATTGTTCAAAATTTTTAATTCTTTTGAAATTCTTGTACGTCAAATACATTCTAACAACACATCAGCGAACTTAAACTAGCTGCTACGTGCGATCAAACAAATTGTTTCTTTGAAGTAACCTTTGGAGTCGTCCTCACACGATGGCACGATTGATTTTGGGTCAAAAAATGTAATATTTTTCATATGCTGATGCAATAGTATAAAAAAATAGATATGCTATACGCGCGCGCGTATACGATAACACCATTTCCGATCATCTGCAAACTTCGACAAAATGCCCAGAGGTAATGTTTACAACAAAAGAAAAAAAAATCATAAATGAGTAGTACAAAATAAAGCCTTCATCAATGAAATTCAACAAGCCCGTAAATAAAAATTGCGAAGGGGGAAGAATCAATAAGATGCGAAAAGATTTATATTCTGAAAAGAGAGAGAGAGAGAGAGACGGAAAATAAAGAGTTAATAAGATGTGTAAAAATTTACCGTGGATAAAAATAAAAAAAATAGAAAGAAAAATCAACAAGGTGTGGAAATATTAATCTTCTACAAAAATAAATAAATAAATGACTATAAATAAATCAATGAATAAATAAATACATTAATTGATTAATTGAAGACAAAAAAGTTTGAAAATTAATTAAAATAAAGAAAATGAGAAATAAGCGCTAAACGTTTATCGTAAAAAAAAAAAGAAACAGAGTATTGTCTGACTAAAAGAGAAACGCAGAAAGTGAAAATATTTCCATAAAAATGTTTCTAACCCAAATTTGATTTGTTCATTCACGGGAGAAAAAAAAAGTGTTTGTTTACTGGTTATAGTTCGCTGGATTTTTGTAACATTTAGAAAAAATCTGAAGAATTACTTTTCAACATCCCAGAATTTTATCAGATATATTTACTTGTAAAAAAAACTGAAAAAAGAAAAAATCTTTGTACCAGATTTTTAAAAAAATACTATTTTTTTTTAATTGTGCGTAGGTGTTCTTTTGACAATTTCTTAATTATTGAAAATAATCACACATTAAATAAAGTTCTGCATTAATAGATTAAAAAAGAATTTCCAAAATATGTAAAAAAAGGGAGTTAATGAAATTTTAAATTTTACTGATATAACATTTTCTTGTAGGCTTATAATGAGTTCAACGAATGATAGAGAAAATGACGTAATTTGTTGAGAAGCAGAGTATTGGGGAAAGAGTGATTCTCGTCAAAATGCGCAAAAAATAATTTATTTCTTTACCACCCTACTGTTTTACCGAATTTTGAATTAGTATTGAGTGTATTAGTACTTGTAGGGAAAATTGTGTTATTATTCTTCTGTATTTTGAATTTTACAAGGGCAAATCTAAAATGCAGTAGAAAGTCGATTATTCGAGGCCCGGCCAAAGTTCGGATTACCAAAAGTTCGGAAAATCGCAATTTTTTATAATTGGTGTTTGTATTATCGGTGGTATTCCGCTCTACTGTAATTAGAAATGCAATATGTATCAAGTGCCAACGGCGAAGAATTAAATTGACATTTCAATAATTATAGTCTGCGCGAAGGAAATCCAGGTTGCGCTGTAGCTGAAAAAACGTAATAAAATAAATATCACGTGACCTCCAGAAACCAATTAATAAAAAGATTGCTTGGAATATCAATAATTCTTAAAACTGTTGCAATTTGATGAAAGGTTTTTTCTCGATATGCTCCCACAATTCTCGATTGTGAATTTATGAACTATTGTGCTTGTTTTAATTAAAGCTTGTGTTTCAATAACGCGTTAAGAAGTCCAATATTCAAGACTTATTTACGAGACAGACGTAACTGATGCATATCTATGCGATATTCGCACTTCGAAAACTTCAAACGAACTTCGATAAGTTGTAAATGGATAACAACTGGACACATCTCAAAAACTACATAGAAAATCGGAAATATAAAGGTAGTGTAAACTTTTAATTCCTGCATGCCGAAAACGAAAACTTTAGAGAAATTAGAAACAAAATGCTTTGCAAACATAATTTCTGTTTCTTTTTTTCTTTCTTTTATGAAAACAAATATTCAGCAGTGCTAAATTTATATGTTTTCGGAGTAGCTGCCATTATTGACTTAACGATTTTGAAATAAAGACAGATTAAGAGATTAATTTCAATGACGAAGGATTAGGGGTCTTATGAAACTATTTTAACCATGTTTAGTTCGAATATTAAGGGAAAAGCCAATGTTTAATCACTCTATTATTTAATGTTCGCCGAAGAATTAGATTGCGTACATAAAATTTTTCATTGCAATATAAAGCACGATCCTTCATGAATTAGAATTCCAAATACAAGAGGAATAATTTATTTTAAAATCTAACAGTTTTTGATTTTCATACGTTTTTAAAATTTTGCTGTTGCGCTACATTCTGAAAAATGAAACTCAATTTTTACATTAAAATAAGCTATTTTTCTCCTATTTCATCTTCTTTGTGTGGGTGTGTGCGTGTGTTTTCTGAATAAAATTTTAGTTGTTTCGAAATTCCTCGCTTAAGCTCTATTTTTGAAGTCAGCGTAATACATAGCTCTGATAGATTTTTTCGGAGAACCTCTTTTCCACTCATGAAACTTAATTTTTTTCTTCAAGAGGGAATCGGAAGAGGGGGGGGGGGTGGAAAAAAATCCCAGAATTTTTTAATTCCTCAAAAGAGTCCAAAAAACTTTTGATGCATGAAAAAAGGGTAGAATTTAATCGAAACTGTATGTTGATTTTTCATAATAATTTAAATATTTCATATCAGAAGATACAAAAGGATATATCAACTGAGTTATATAAACTACTTTATTTCTTCTTCTTTTCTTTCTTTCCTCCTCCTTCTTCCCTTCCCATGTTTTTGTTAAAAAAAGGGGGGGGGGCATATTTTCGAATTTTAGCACTATACTTAAATTTTTATTTTGTTTAAAAGCGGCATTTCTTGAAGCTGCATTTCTTAACTCACTCTTCAGTTATGATATGTTTTCATTGATTGTATTAAAAATCTTATATTTGCTCCCATCAGGTTTTATATATTTTTAAAAGTGCTTTTATTTTTTGATTAATGCAAAAAGTAATTTAAATCAGGGATGCCCACAGGGGGGGATTATGGCGCAAGTTGCGCCATCAAAATTGGGGGGGGGGGGATAAACTAATTTATTTATTTAAATTATTTATTTATTTCTTTTTAAAATTTAAATTATTTACTAATCTTTTTTAATTAAATTATGAATTTATTTTTTAAATTTAAATTATTTCTTTATTATTAGTATTTATTTATTTGTTTTATTTTATTTTTTTCGTGTTTGTGCTTGGAACGTCCGGAAGGGGAAAAAAGTGATTTATTCTGCGCTTAATTAATACTTTTAAAAAAATATTATAGTATAAAAAATAATAGTTATAATTAAAAAAAAATAAATAATATTTAAAAAATAAAATAAAAAAGAGGGGTAAAAATAAAATAAAAAGGACAAGAGGGTTGTGAAAAATTTGGGGGGAGGGGGGATTTGCGCCATTGAGCTTGGGGGGGGGGCACCCCTGCATTTGATTGAGTTGCAGTGCCCCTTTCAATTGAACTGAAGTACATTTAATGCAACGAGTTACCTCCCATAAGCCAGGGCTAAGGCAGAACTGAAGCAAATACACCCACAGCTCGGTCATGACATGCTAAGGCTGCCTTCAAATTTCGAGTTGAGCCGCGCCATGGCTTGCGGACGCTCCTCGCTGATAAGGTAAATTCATGTTATCTACCAGTTTGAAGGCAATCTTGACTACTGCTACATTGATGTTTGAAGGTTTTAGCCAAAACGGCACCAATTAATGGTACAGTGGTTTTAATGCTAGTGGTTAGTACATTGCTGAAAAGAATTAATTAAAACTTACCAGAATCTCACTATTTAAACCAAGTTGAATTATATTATAATATGTGCATTCATAATGTGTTTAAACCTCTAAAATTATTATATATCATGCAATAGACAAATAATTACACATTGATCTAAATCACTTAATTTTATTTTAACAATTTAAACATCAAATAAAAATGAAAGTAGCTACTTAAATTAAAATATTAGAAATGGCCATAATTAGAACATGGGTTCCCATGGGAATGAACACTTACGCGGATGGTATATCTTGATTATCAATCACTTCTGCCGAATTCATCACCAGTTGCAGACCTATTCGCTTTGCAACGTGTCTAAGAGTTAGTGAATTTAGTTCTGTAAGCAGCCGAACTCATCACTAGCTGCAGAATTTATCACTTTGAAGCCATATTTATAAGTTCGTGTATTGGGTTCGGACTACAGCTGAATTCATCACTAGTTGCAGAATTTTCCACTTTTTTACGGAAAGAATGAGTCTTGATCAAATTTTCAGACATCACGTGATGAAGTCACATCACCACAAGATTTCTCAGAAGAAGTTCATATCATCGAACATATATACAATAAAAACCATCGTCAAAAGGAATCTTCAGCTAAAGTATACTTCCTTATATAAAAGTAAAATTCTCTGAGGGCTCCAGCAAAAAGTGAAAAAAAGAAGGATTCTGGGGGACTGGGCAGCAACCACCCAGCCCCCAGCAAACGTATTCCAAAATTAACAGGGGTTCAAGCAGCAAACCATAGCGTACAAGGCCCGCGCCCCATAAATCTTCCAAAAAACGTGAACTAAAACTGCCGCTCAGTCCCTGATTGGCTACAGGAGAATTGCCACACCAGAGAATAAGAATTCCTCCGTTACTGTTGTAGTTAGCATTTTCAAGGCTGTGAGAAACAGGGTTGCGTTCGAATATGAACACCGGTGGCTGTTTAGCGTTAAGGGGATGCTATAAGGTTTTGCCTTGTAGCAACTACAATAAGAGGATCTTTGCCTCCAGCTCGGTTATTGACTATTCCTGACTGAGGAGTCCGGAATGAGAACGGAACTGCAGGCTCAGGATGTCATGACCGAGCTGTGGGTGTATTTGCTTCTGAAGTACTTTTTATTCGGAAGGCATCTTGCTTTTCTTGTTCCTTCGGGACAGCCCTAAATATGTAATAATCCGATTTAATTAATTGTTAATTACCCGAAAACTGAACAATCTTCGTATTGAAGTTAAAAATACAATACGACGTGTTTAAAAGTACAAATAAAATATTAAAAAAGAGTTTGAAAACTCTAGTAAATAGCTATTTCGGGGATATAAGAAATGAAGTCCCCATCATCAGTGCGAAAAGAGGATGGTTTAACTGACCACAGTCAAGAGAACAAGGAATGCGAGACACATGAAGGTAAATACACAGAACAGAAAGAGTAGATCCGCAGAAACTGTTACATCATTTAATATTTTATTTATACTTTTGAACACGTTGTCTTGTATTTTTAACTTCATTAATTGTACAAAGTTTTCGACTGCTTTTCTTACAAATCTTCGTATTTTGTGCCAAATACCTTCTTGGATGTAAATCATACTACAGTTTTAAATTCAAAAGCAAAATAAAAAACTTTTTTTTTTTGATTAACACGAATTTTGATAACTTCGAAAAAATTCATTGCCGCAACAATTTCAAATGAATGAAGAATGACTATTTTTCTTAGCAACTTTTTCACGAAACTTTCGGTCTTTTCTTTATTTTTTATACGTATAACTTTTCTTTTTTTTTTCTATCAGTCTGGATAGAACCAACTCCGTTTATTAAAATTCGACATGACATCTCAGCAGATCTTTATCTCCCGCCATTCAAGGAAATTCTAATGAACAGGAGCTCCAAAATTTCCCATGCTAAACGCGCCAAATGTGGGGTGGAGGAAATTCGAGAGGTGTGCTCTCCGACTTCCAATTTGCTTCGCCCTTGTTCCACGACTGACGTCGATTCATCACGCTGATAAAAGGGCACCGGTACCACGTGGCGTGTCTGCGGGGGGCGGAATTGGGGGACCATCGGGGTTCCAAAAAGGAGGTTCCAACTCCTTCGAAGAATGCTTTGACATCTGTGGAGAACATCACAAATTGAGTCGAGTTCCAAGTTTACATCTAGTCATTTATTATCTATCATTTTTAACTTAGAGTCCTATTGGTTAACCTTGCGCCACTTCATTTTTTAAAAATTATATTTGGCTACAGAAGAGACTAAAAAGCCCAAAGCTGTTGTTAGACGGAGAAGTTATGACATCAGTTTCTACTTTTTTTTTATTAAATAGGTTTGCAACACGGTACACCGCTTCATAGGCGGCTGGTGTACTAAAAAAGGGGGGGGGGCAGAAGAAATGTGTGTGGGGGAGGGGGATAAAAGGCAGCACCTCTGAAGGGTTTTTTTTTTTTTTTTTTTGTAAAATTTGACTATATTATTGTTTTTAACATTACAATTAACTGACCTCTATAACATGCGGAATATGGCCAGGAAAATCTACCAGACAATGCATGGCTAATATAGTCATTCCCCCTCATGATTAAGAACTTCATTCTTATGAAAAAGCATGAAAAAAGTTGGAATTTTCAGCTTTTATTTTGGTCACTCGATCATTACTTTTTAACCGTGAAAACTGAGGGGGCAGTCGCCACCCTTGGCCCCTTGTACGAGCCGCTTATGTACAGCTCACTGCATAACATCCAAACCTGTTGAACAACCTACTATTTTTCGCGGGAGCAACCCGCGAAAAGCTGTACTGTAAAGAATTGTGCAACGTTGCCATTTTTAATGGATGCAACGTTACACAACTTCTGGCGTAAGATGCTCCGATTTTAAGAAAACTCTAACTGTTGAAAGACAGTTTCACACAGATACCACCGTATTTATGGAGTAAGGTTACACAATATATTTTACATCCGATTTCCCTCTGAAGTATAATTTTCTTCCGCTTATATTAATAATTATTATTCCGCTTTTTAAATATTTTTGTGAAAATTACTTTTAAAAGCTGTGACAAACTTGTAAGGCATCGAGCGCGACAAAAAATGACAAATGATAAAAATTTGTCAAGTTACCTCAAATCAGAGATACCCCTAATTTCCATTATTTTCAACTTACCTAAAAGCTCTAACGATCGTGTCGGTAATTAATGTGTCCAATAGTTCCACAATGTCTAGTTTAAAATAATATTCTGAAGTTATTTTTTCATTAAAAAGTCTTTTTACTTCCCGTTTTCATTCATCTGATGAAAAACGTTTTTATTTTGCTTCTGTGATTGGAATCTTATTTTCTTTCTATCTTTTTCATATTTTAATTTTTATCAAGCTATTTCATTAAGGGTCTCGAATAAAATTTGTTTATTTTCATCAAAACTTTAATTCGGAATAGTTTAAACAAAATTTTGAGATAATTTTGCGTGAGAGGTTTCAAGTGTTTTTAAGTTAAATGCTTTTACTTAAAAAAGCTCAGTCATAATCTCTTTTGAATGCAAAATCTTGTCTTTTTTTTTTTTTTTTTTGATAGAATAATCTAATTTTTGTCTAGTAAAATTTATCGTTAGTGTTTCACTCAAAAAAAAAAAAAAAAAAAAAAAAAAAAAAAAAAAAAAAAAACAGTGATAATCTGCTATTCTGAAGTAGCTGTGTTTGGACATCACTCTTGCATGCAGATATGAAATTGTTGAAATATTTCGTGCCAGTTCCGCTGTAATATTCTGTGCGATAAACTACGAAACAGAAATCTTACGATGCTACAAAATACAAACAGCGAGTTTTTAAACTTTATAAATTTCAGTCTATTTCAACGCTTTACTTTTTAATTAAAATTACTAATTTAACATCACACTGCTCACATGGTTCAAAGTGGAGATAGAAATAACATCGTGCAATAAATGCTGTTAATTGTCAAAATTGCACCATTTTCTATTATTTTAGTATCGTGCAAATTTTTTTGAGACTTTTTTTCTTCTTTCACAGAGATCTCTCTCTCTCTCTCTCTCTTTCACTGAAGAAGGTGCGCCTTGTAACCACGAAACATGGGTACATTTTCTTTGAACATTTTGTTGTATGTAACGACTATAAAGAGTTCTGCCAGGGCAAAGGCCAATTCTTATCATTTATAGAAAGGAACTCGTCAAGAAAAACCTGAGTGCTAAGTACTCCGGTACTCTTGTGCCTGACTATATGAACCCTGACCAAACATGGAACCTAAGGAAAGGAGAAAGTGAAAGCTTGAGAAGTAGGAAGTGAAAAAAAGGAGGTAGAGAGAGGAAACCACGGAAAAGGAGGAGGAGGGGAGGTTGAACGAGGGGTAAGAAGGCTGAGCATCAATCATGCTGGTTGTCCTCAACTACATCATTAGGAATGGTGCCTATTACTTTCCCTCGTTTTCGAAATGACAGCGCAGCTAAAGATGAGATAGAATATCGAGATTTTTTTTTTTCTTCTGCAGATTTTTTCCCCCTTTCTCTGTCTTTTTTTTGTTAAGAGCAAGAAGTACGTTCAGCGGGAGTTTTTAAGAGACATATTTCTGGACATTTTAGATGATAGGAAGGAAATACATTTTTTGTATAGAATATAGGAGGACACTATGACACTATGAGGCGCTTAGAATCAAAACGAGCTTAAACCATTTTTTAAAGAATTGTAAGAGAGACAAAACTTATTCAGGTTCTGTTAGCATAATTTTTCCCAGCAAAATTTTTTCCCTTTGAAAAATATTTGGGCTACGAGTTCACTTTGCTTTAAGTTTTACATTCGTAACCTTGTCTACCCTAGCAGCATCATCTCATCGGCCGATGTTCGGCCATTCATCGAAACCCGATGAAATTCTCATCGGCCGATGATCCAATATGTCTCATTGGCCGAGCAACAAAATCCGATGAGAATACGATGAGAGTTGGAGCAATTTACGAGCAGAACAGTCCCGTGCCGAGGAATTTCATCGGGAAACTTGATCGGAAGGATATCGTTTTCCGATGGAATATAGCTCGGCTTATTTTCATCGGGAAAGTTGATCGGAAGGATATCGCTTTCCGATGAAAAGTAGCTCATCGAAAACCGTGCTCGGATACTGATCGGAACGATGTCATCGTGCGTTACAGGATCAGTTTACGAGGAGTTTGTTGATCGGCCGAGCAAAATCCGATGAGTTGATGCTACTTGGGTAGTTATTGACAGGTAAAAATAAATTGGATTAAGTTGGTTGGGAAACACAAATTGCCTTTTTCCATGCTCCATTTTAATTCCAATAAAGTTCATGTGGTGTCTTATTTTTTAAGAAAATTGATGCTGTTGGAAACTGGAGAGAAATATGATTGTGGCACATAAAGTTCTATTGATAAGAACTGATAAACCAAGCATTTTATTTATTTCCTTCGTCCTTTACCTTATAAAAGCTCTTCATTGTTCATGACCAGTTCATATTTTTGCAGTTGCTCAGATGTGGATGTTCGATGTTATAAAATAATTTCATCGTGTGAAATACATTAATAGAATATATAAATAGAGGAAGGACGTAAAACCTTCATTTTAACGTTTTCTCACGTTTTTTAAGGCAAATAAGAGTATGTTACGTCAATTTTTGAATTGATTTGAAGAATAATCCTTAGCCCGTAGAAAAATCCATCGGCCAAACTGTTAATGGAAGTTCGTGAAAAAAAAGAAAAACTACATTTTTAAAGGTTTGCATTGTACAAAATTCGTTTATAAACCAGTTTACGTAATGCGCATCTCAACTATTTAAAAATATAAATAAACATAAAAGGACAAAAGACCTGTGAAAATTTTCCAGTAAAAATGATCCAAATTAATGAAAAAGTAGAATTAACCAGCTAGATAAGGCAGACTTATCACTTGTTTAAATTCAGACAACTGTAAAGCAACCTTTAAAAATATATTGAGAAAAAGATAGAGAGGAAGAAAAATTAGTCTTTATTAAATCAGTAAAATTATCATAAACGGAAACTGAAAATATTCGTGAAAAATTAAGAAGAGTTTTTTTTCACTAGCTCTTAGCTATCAACATCCTATAGTTTATTTTTTTTTTTTTGAGTAGCATGTCTTCGATGGCTACATGATTTATTGCACTAAAATTTGAAGCAAATCAGAAAAGAATATTTGCATAAGGACATTATCCTCCCAACTCAGCCTAAAAATTCCACATTTATTTTTCACTTTAAACGTTCGTAGCCTTTTTTTTTTTTTTTCAATATATCTTTCTCTATCATTTCAGAGCCTGTAATTTATATATGAATTTACATTTGAGCCCGCTCCATCACCACAAGAAAAAGAAATCAATTCCTCAGCTTAATTCTCACGCCACGCCACGGGTCACGCAGTCGAATTGACAAACCGGTCGCGCCGGCCTCCGAAACAGTTTCGGAAATAAATGGACCACTGTGTGGAACCATTATTTCAAATCTCGAATCATTCTGTAGCCCTTTGTCACGAACGCTGCTTCCATTGGCTGCAGCTAATCAATCAAGCCTAGCCACCGCTTGGGGTTGCTATGGGAACGGAGGACAGGGTGTGGTTCGAGAGGAATATGAAATTGAGATCACGTTCCGGGGAGAAATGAAATCATAATTTTCTGTTTTGTGTACTCCGTAATATGTTGATAAACAACCGTCGAGCAAGAAATAATATACTTAAATATATAGTTCAATTACTGAAATGTAAGATATGCTTTTTTTTAAAGATAATCGGACGTTTAAAAAAACAAATTATAGAAACGAAAACATTTGGAAAACACAATTTTCGTAACTTATGTCAAATATGATTCCCTACCCTGGGAATAAACGCACCCCGGCAAATGAACTGTTAGTATTTCTTTCTCAATAATAATAGGTATTGAAGATTTGTTTCAAAGATGAAATAAATCTTCAAATAGATTCAAGAAAAATCTTTTCGTTTTTAATCTATAATTATGTTTACCAGTGCATTTAGAAGCATTTTGCATTTTGAATATTTTAAAAAGAATTATCAATCTGTAAATTGTCAAAATACAACTACATACACAATTGTTTGCTTTTTACTCCTACTTTTTTTATATTATGAATACAGAAAAAAGCAAAGAATAAAAATGTGATATAAAGTAAAGAAATGTAGATAATTAAAAAAAAAAAAAAAGAAAGAAACGTTTTCTTCTGAAAACTTCAACTTTGCAAATCGACAATTATATTAATAATTGAAAAATAATTATAATTTGAATTTTGATACCTCGAGTTCAAAATTATGTTTTTCGTAACGACGAATCTTCTGAAAACTTAAACTTTGCAAATCGACAATTATATTAATAATTAAAAAATAATAATAATTTGAATTTTGATACCTCGAATTCAAATTATGTTTTTCGTAACGACGAATTGCGATAAGTGTGGGGCTTTCGTCCAAGAGCACTTTCTTCAACTTTGTCCAGAGCCTCGAAGTTCTTTTGGTCCAGTGGTTAAAGTACTGAGTTGCCATCATGAAGGTCCTTGGATTAAACCTCGTCAGGGATACACATCCGTACGCCATGACCCGGCAACTCAGCAGATGGAGCCATCTACCACCAGTACCACGCCATCATACCCTCCCTGCATAACGGAGAAGCAAGAGCTGGTGGACGCGCCACGTTGGTAGCATGCCAATTTGAAAAAGGTACCAACAGGGTCCAAAGAGAAAACATGTGGCAATTTGTCATTGCTCAAAAAAAAAAAGGAGAAAACGTGTTATATTACTAATTTTGAAAAAATGACTGATCATCGTAAACTATTACGAAGATGTAAGAATGAAGGCTTTCACGGCCGGAGTAAATACTAGTTAAGGATTCCGGGCTGTTGTGCCGTGGTCTGAATGGCTTTAATCCATACGTTTCGATCGCAACTGCGGCGGTCATCTTCAGTGGGTGTCGTTGATGGTTGAGTCGCCAAATTAATCAACGACACCCACTGAAGATGACCGCCGCAGTTGCGATCGAAACGTATGGATTAAAGCCATTCAGACCACGGCACAACAGCCCGGAATCCTTAACTAGTATTACGAAGATATTTGCTTACAAAAACTTAGAAAACAATTAGAAATTTTTTCGGTTTGAAAGGGGGGGGGGGATTATTTTGCATTTGAATTCACAACTAACAAACTGAAACCGGAACGAGAAAAAGATAGAACGAAGTGACATAGAAAGAGGAGGGAAAACACATTTTTACATGAAATGACAAATACTGACGCTGGTGGTCTTCCGGGTATCGACTAACTCTAACATTTAGTCGATAATAAACGGTACTGTGAAACATCCAAACACAAAAAGAAAATTGAACTGATTAATTAGTGCCACCCTCGGTCTATTTCACTCCGCTCAAGCCATTAACTGAACAACAATAAGCCATTATTACATGGCAAATGCCTCATCACGAAACAGTCAATCACCGATGCCAAAACGAAAGAACAAAACCTTCAGACACATTGTAACTGCATATTTCACCCGGATCGTAAATTACCAACAATTCGCAAGTTTCTCCCCATGGAAGGATTATGCGCCAGAAATGAATGGTATTCCACAAATAAAATAATAAACTGCGACTGCGCTTGCTCTCGCATGAAATACTTGCATGTCAGATTCGAGCAATAGGCGGACACGAAGGCTGCGTGTATTACCGCGCCCCCTATGGCTTCGCAGTATGAGCTGTCTAGAAATATTTACACTTACTCTTCACCAGGTGGTAATAAATCAAGTATTCCAGGGTCATCGGTTTCTGGCATCTTCAAGAGGAGATCCCACGCAATTTATTATATTCGATTGATTTTTTTTTTTTTTAAATTTGTTTCATGTTTTGGATAATGGTGTTTTGTTTTTTTTTAGCAATTTTTTACAAATATTTTTTGCAATTTCTTTTGTTCAAGATTCAGATTAAATCTGGCGTCAAAGGTCACGTGGTGAAACTTTTCTTTCCCTCCGCGACTAAACGTAATTGAAGTAGGTAAATTTGAAATTCAGCTTATACTTTGTATCAGAATGTTTTTAATTGTTGAAATAGGTATTTGGTTCCCCACAGGGCTTTGTTTAAGCCTTTTATTTTATTTATAGGTTAGTGTGTTGCCTTAGTTATGGAAGTTAGCAAATTAAGTATAATTTTCAAGAAAAAACATTTTCTTTCTTTTTTTTTTTGTAAACAATGGAAACTGAAAATGATCCCAAAAGAGAGTGATCTTCAAAAAACTGACGGGATAGCATGATTAAAATACGAAACGTCAATCACAAAATTGTGAGAACAACATTAAACTGCTAAAATTTTGAAAAGTGTTTAAGTTATAAACAATTGATTATTTATTTTATTTATTTATTTCTGCAACAATTAGTGCATGAACGTATAACAGACTAATAAAATACAAAATATAAAAAGTAAATCCCAGAAAAATTATTTACATAAAAAATTAAATCATTTACAGCAATTTATTTTGGATAAAAAGCGATGCTTTAATCCCTTCTCAGTGTTAAAAAAAAGTGAAGTGTTTTTCGTTTTATAGTGATACCTTTTCTTTATTAAATGAAATAAAAGCAAATACATACGCTGAATCTTCATATTTTTCTGCAACTTTTGGTGCTAAAAATACTTTTACTCATATTGACTATTTTTAGGAAAACATTCTAATTTTCCCGTAGGTGTAACATGCAAAGATACTGGGTATTTTTACTTTTGAATAATTTGTAGACGACTAGCAAAGAAAAAAAAAAAGTTTTAAGTAGCGGTTGCTGATTGTAAAAGTAAATTGGAGGAAATTCTACCAAGAATTCCAATTCTATTTCAAATTAGTATTAAATGTAATCAGCAAATTTGTGCCGTAAAAATATGAAACATAAATCCGACTTTTTTTTAAGAGTCCACATTCGTTATTGTCTGTATTGAACCACGCAAACAAAAAAATCTGAGACATTTCTTTAATGATTTCAGTTGCCTAAAATCGCTACCTATCTCAAATTATTTTACCGTTTTGGTTTCAAATGTACCATATTACATGCTTCGATACTTAAATCGCGTATTCATATTCTGATAGTGCACACAGGACAAAATGTAAAGTTTAAAGTCGTAGGATGAACCGGTGTTTTCAACAGCCAGCTGTTGCACTCTAAAAATATTGTTTTGTTGCTTTTTAGTAAACATTAACAAGGCTTCGTAGCATCAACTCACCAGGTGATAGCTATCACGTGACACCTTGATGGTTTTTGCATCTGATTATGAATGTATTCGAAAAAAAAAAAGTGAATAGCAAACGGACATTGTTTAGAAGACCAAGACCGATTACACTATACAACAGTTTTCAAACCGCAATACAAAAAAGTTTTTGCACACAAACTAAGCATAAATTCTCATAACTTTAAGAGTAATATTAAGCATAGGTGAGAAACCTATGGCCAGCTTACAAAATGTAATATTTTTCATTTCACACTCCTGACAAAAAGAGAGAGAGAGAAAAAAAGAAAACTCAATTAGGTATTAATTCGTAACTATGAATTTTAATATCTATCACCTAACTTATTTGTGATCCACATATTTCCCTTTCCTCTTACGTTTGAATTATGTAATGAACTGAGGATGAATTTACTCCTGTATGAGTGTGGGTGGAATGCCCCGTATTATTTCAGATACAAAAGTAAATTTTAATTAAAAGCTTGTCACTTTCATTTGCTCATTCATTTTTGCATTCATTATCCTGCGTATGATTTACTGAATAATGTGACTTTTGTTCTGTTTGATTTGATAGTTGATATCCCTTTATCTAACCTCCTTCAGCCACACTATCCTGATTTTATGTCCTCAGCTTTTGATTTATGGTAGAGCCTTCGTCGATTAGATTCGTTGAATTTATTTCTTTTAACTTTCACCACTGACTGCCCTTCTATACAGCTTATTTTATGGAAACAACTTAGGCCTGTCTTGCTTCATTGGTATTAATAATGTAACTAATGCCCTGAAACTCAGCTTTTTGCATCAATACAGATATTCTTTGTAACCAATAAGCACGTGTGTGCAGTTTAAAATGGAATTTTAGCCTTTCGTACCTGCTTGTAGCTTTTAAGAAATAAAGAATTTTTCGTAAAATCACTTATAGGCGATTGAAGTCACATTTTAAAATAAACTAGCTGCCAGGGCAGCTAGATTAGCTTCCTGCGGCATGTTGATGCATAACGTCCCCCCTCTCTAACTTTTACCTCATTCTGAAGTTATATTATTTGATATAATTTAATGTTCATTCGATTTCAAGACATACCACGCACGTGGCCCGGCGTTGCACGGGCACTTCGTGCCTTGAAAGTAGTGAGAAAAAAAATTTAAAGAAACTACTCCCCGCCAAGGCGGCTCGCTTACAGGCGCTTCACGCCTTTACTTTTTTCCTATATAAAAAAATCATTCGAATTATTGAGATGCTTCACGCCTTCAAGATGGTGAGGAAAGTTTCAGTAAGTTCAGCTCGCTCAAAGGAAAAAAGCAGACATAGATACTCAGTTTTTAATATAAGTAGATGGCTCTTCAACAAATAAATGTTTCAAAATATTACCAGTAGCTAGCGATAAAAATTCTACGTAAGTGGCCCGCTTATGAGTTTCGTGTTTGATTTAGTTAAGCCTTCATTCAAAATTCTCATTATCATTGTTATTACTGTTTCATAGCAACGACGGTTTGCAAGAATGGATTTCATATTTAATCATTTATTAGGCTTAATCGCTTTAAACTTGACTACTTATTAATTGATATCTTCGTTATTTAAAGTCGTATAATTATATAGATTGAAACTAATGAAGCCTGAAAAATTACCTATCTATCGGTACCTGGTTCGACTTTCAGTTCATTGGCGTTCAGGAGAAAGAAGCGTGACATAGAAAGATAGAAAGAAAGATAGAAAGAAAGATAGTTAGAAAGATACTCAGTTTTTAATGTAAGTAGATGATTCAATTCAAAAAAAAAAAAAAAAAAGCTTTGCAGCCAACGAGAATAAAAAAAAAAAAAACGTCAAATTTCAACCGTCCCCTATTGTCAGTATGGAATCCAAAACGTATTTCTTCAAATTTCTCAAAACTCATTTCTGCAGATACTGCCCCTTCACCTTCCCACTGCAGCATAGTTCTTAGAACTTCTTTCAACTTCGAAATAGCTTAAACTCCGCATTATAAGCCGGTATTCACATGAAATTCGAAAGAAATATACGTCATGGGAAGGTAAGATAAAGGCCAGCATCGCCAACAATGTGTTTTTGAGACATTTGAAGAAATTCGATTTTGATTTCATACCAACAATCTGGAAATGTGGGAACTTCACGTTTTTTTTTCGTGGTTTTTTTTTTCCAGCGAAAAACAAATTATAGTCTTTTGCTTTGAAATAGGCGTATCAAGGTCAAACATTTTTCGTCATCTCCATCGAAACCTAACTCGATAAACTTAAAACAAATGAATTACACCAGCCCAGCAGTTTCTAGGGAGACAACGCAAAATTTGCGACCTTAATGGGCTTATTTTAAAGAAACAGACTTTAGCAAGCTCGTAAAATAAAGTTAAAGTACAATAAATGACAAAATGCAAAAAAAAAAAAAAAAAAAATAAGAGCTGAGCTCCAGGGAGCTCCCGCGCAAATTAAGCCATGACTGTGACAGACTCATGGCCAACGTACTTTTCTAATGGAAATATAACTATCAATAGCCTTATTTCTCCTCTTTCAAACGGTTAATTACTAGGTGTGGTCGATTCTTTTCCTCAATCGATTTCTTCGATATCAGAAAACTGATAGCACTGATAAAACCGCCCACTTGCAAAAACAACCACCGTTACCATAGCACGTGGACTGTTGTAGTATTCCCTTCCGAACTACATCATCAACGTCGATAAGCTCGATGTTAATGCCTCTTTCTTCATCTGAGAAACAAAAGCCTTTTTCCATTTCTTATTCCTCCTACGTTCTGTCCACCCCACGCTTTCCGTCAATGCCTGTAGAATACATGGAACGCGCCCTTTCGGGTTCTTAATATATTCACTTTTTGCTCTTTCTTTTGATGGCTGTGATGTAGTAGGAGTTATATCTTCCCGAGTCATTCGTAATAAGCTACTGTTGACAGTGTCTCAGGAAGGCGAGGTTGCGTTGCAGTTTGTCTTGTTTAGTGGTGAGGTTGGATTTGGACTGATTGTCATGCATTGAATGCTTTGGGGGGGGGGGGAGTAAACAGAGGTTATGCTTTTCCAAATAGTGGAAGGGATTTGCATAAAATTGTTGGTACCCACTGGCTTTTTCTCACGAGTATGAGCTTTAAGATACCATTCATAAATCATGGGACAGGTAGCAAAGAGGAGAGAGTGAGGGACATTTTTAACGTTTTGCTGCTGTTTTTACCAACTCATTATCATGAGTACCTTCACTCAACGTACGTTAGTTTTAATGATTTAGAAACCTGTCGATTACAACAGCAAAAAAAAAAAAAAAAAAAGGTACTTTAAGTGTGATACCCTGGCTAACCCCAGACTCAACAAAGAAGGGGGTTATAAGTTCGACGTGTCTGTACATGTGTATATCTTTGACACATGTACATGTGTCTATCTGTGATTGACAGGTGCCATTTTATCACGGTTTTATTATATTTCGTTTGACTAATTTTAATAAGGCTTGGATTGCTACAAAAACAAATACTTTTTTAAAATTATTAATGGAAAAAGAACGAAACAAATAAACGAAATAAAAACGTAACCATGGTAACAACATGAAAAGTTGATTTCCGTTGATTAAATATTTCATTCCATCTTTATTTTAAAACAAATTTTATTCTCGAGCTTAACCATTTTAGAATCGTTTGGCTTGCTTTGCTGAAGGTAAGCCTTGAATTTCCGGGATTCTCAAAACAATTATTACAGCTCTTCTAATGCTCGTAGAAACTTCAAACTGATATAATTTTTAGTAGTAAATTTCAAGCTTTCGAATGACATAAGACTTGAAAATGTGTATGAAATATTTCTTCCCTATTTTATCGAATTTTCGCTAAGAATTAGAATAGAAAAAGAACGAAATAGAATTTTCGAAAAATCGCTTCGTAGTGCATAACCCCTTGCTACAAAATAATTTTGTACCAAATGTCATGAAAATCGACCGAAAAGTCGCGCGTAACAGACGGAAGGAAGGAAAAAAGGACAGAAGGAAAGAAGGAAAGACAGACAGACAGACAGACAAACCTTCAGCTTTATTAGTAATAGATATATACATATATTTTTTTGGGGGGGAAGGGGGCGAAAGGAGACTTGATCGAGACTCTTCATGGCCAGGTCTAGTCTTCGAGTGATTTTAATTAAAAAACATATTGCCTTGAAAATGAACCATTTTTCTCAATTTTCGTAGCGAAAACATTTTCGCACATTTAAAATATTACTACCAATCGAAGGAATGTTTTTTTTTTTTGCAGCTCATGAAATTTGTTTGAAATTTCGAAGCAGTTTAGAACTCGAGCTATACATTTTTTTTTCTTTTAGCAGATTTTAAATGCAATGTAAGTTTTTATTCACGCGATTGTCAAAGATGTCATTATTGGCCGACACGGGAAAGAAATCTCAATGATTGCAAGTATTTATATTTGTCATGTTACAATGTTGCAACGTTATTGTTACAATGTCATTGTCAGAAAATTAGTGTTCATGCATTTTAAGAGCACCATGGCTATTTTTTATACACATTCTACACGTAGAAGGTAAATAAACGCGCAAGATATTGAGTAATAACTGAATAAACAATTTTTTTAAGGTTTTTCACGCCCTTAAATTTTTTTTTACTCTTTTCACTTAGCAGCGGTCCATATATTACATAAAATGTGATGTCGATGGTGCTCGAGCAAAAGTCGAAAGAAAAAAGAAAAAAAGATTTGACTACTCAGTGAAGATTATAGATTATAGACATTGATTTTTATAAATTGTTATTCGTATGTTCTATGAAAATAAAGACTTCATAAACTTGTTTATAGAGACTAGGTAAAATTTTTGCATTGGTGTGATAAACTCTTGTGCATTGAATATACAAACACAAAGTAGAATTTCTACAAATTTTAAACAAAGAAGAGTTTTTTTACATACCTTTCAAAGAAGTTTCTCATAGGTTCTATAAATATCGTATAAATTACGTTGACTTTAAAAACCATTGTTTATGATATCCAAGAACATCCCATTCAGAATATCTATGGATGAGAAATATAAAATATTTTGCATACATGAAAAAAAAAATCCTATGCATTTAGTTTAAAAAAAATCTAATATAGGTTTACTAAATACCATTTAAATTGACGGTTAACTTCACAAACAAGTTTCCAGATATTCTTAGAGCATTATGATCTACAGCACTTTTTCTTAGTTTCTTTGATGAGTAAAACCTTTTCAATGCCCACTATATCAGTCGAACATGTTTTTTTTTTTTTTTTACTTCCTTTTACGTAGTAAAGGAAGTATTGTAATCGCGAAAAAAAAAAAAAAAATCACTCAAATTTGAGTCTAAATTTTGATTTTGCTCCCCCCGTATGATTGTTCAGTAGTTTTTTCGACCTGTCAGCACGTGCATATGTACCTACCAACATGTAAGCAGCCGAAAAATCCTTTTCAACCACCCCCGAGTTAATTACGACGAGTTTTCTCGTGACGTCTGTATATACGTATGTGCGGATGTATGTATGTATGTGGGTCGCATAACTCAAAAACTATATGCCTTAGAAGCTTCTAGCTTGGTATGTAGGCTCTGAGGATGGTCTAGTTGTGCACCTCCCCTTGTGGTTGCATTCGAATGTTCCCAAGGGGGTGTTTTACCCCTTTTTTGGGGTAAATCAGTGTTAATTTCAATGCAGACTCAAGTGATATGAATAGGCGCGAACACTTGGCGATATGTCGCCAAGCTTTTGGTCACCAAATGTTTGACGCCAACTTGGCGATACATCACCAAGTTGGCGAAAATTATTTTTTGAATTTGTGTTCAACTTGGCGCTATTGGCGATATTTTGCGAAAAAATTACTGAATGATCTTAAAATCAGCAATATTTAGAAAATTAACCATTGTAAAATATTTTTTGCATTGTTTCGTGGCAGATTGGGGGAGTAAATATTTGAATTGTTACCTTGCTCACTCCAAGCACTTTTTTTAACACTTAAGGCAACTAATAAGAAATTTACACGTAAAAGGAAGTAGTGTGGGGTCCATACCAGATTTTTCTGTAAATAGCATAGTTTGAAAACAATATTCCGGAAATAGTTTATTTTCAATGAAAATAAATATTATTTCAAGTATTTTTTTATGTACTTTACAAAATTAGTATAAAACTTCTTTAAATAACTGTAAACAACATATCAAACAAAGTGCTAAACACGTTTTTAATAATACGGGCTGTACTTATTTTCTGTATGAAAGATATGTGTAATTTTTTATTTATGGAGGAAAGAGGAATTGCCGTATTATGCATTCAAGTCTGTTACGGTATTTATTGTCAGTGTTTTTGTTTTGTTTTTGTTGAACCATAAGTTGAGATAAATTTGCCCATTTCGCACATACGTATGGTTGAAGATGGGCCGAATGTTAACATGGCGTTTTATAACAGTTTAGAAAACTTATTTTGAAAACGCACTGAAATTTCAATAACTTATTTTAAATTTTTATTGCAAGGATGAATGATACCTCGTTTCAGAAAATGTTTCGTATTGTTGGACTTATGTAGTTGAAGCGTTTAACACGCAATTCATTTCACTATTTTTTTCTGCTGTTTTTTTTCTCTCTTTGGAAAGTGTAGATTAAAAATTACAAACATGTTTTATATCTTTTAATTTTTGCAGTGACTAATTTTAACAAAATGGATTCGAGTTTCCCACGGAAATTTTTTGAGAAGGTTTAAAAACGCATTTTTTTGTCAATCTTTAATGTTAAAGGAAAAGAGTAGAGATCAGGAGCAAAAAATATTTCTCCCACCCAAAGATTTTTTAAAAATTTAGTCAAAAATAGATATTTCATGGTATTTCTTTTTTTTTTTGTTTCCGTGAAGAGAAAGGGGAAATAGGCGTTCCCTGCAGAAAGTTGAAGTCAATTTTAGGTTATCTTTGAGGACATTAGAGTGTCTGGGGCTTCTCAAAGAAATATTGCAAAAGTGTAGCTCTAAAAACACTCAATTTTAGGCTATATATTTTAACGTTAAGAGAATATAGAAGGTTCAGGGATTATCTCTAGATATTTTCAACATTCAACTTTAACAAACTCAATTGTAGGCTATCTTTTGAGTTGTTAGGGAAAGACCG